>PVKV010008305.1:0-88839 GCA_004027835.1 Alouatta palliata
AAAACTACACTGAGATACCACCTCACGCCAGTTAGAATGGCGATCATTAAAAAATCTGGAGACAACAGATGCTGGAGGGGATGTGGAGAAATAGGAACACTCTTACACTGTTGGTGGGAGTGTAAATTAGTTCAACCATTGTGGAAGACAGTGTGGCGATTCCTCAAGGACCTAGAAATAGAAATTCCATTTGACCCAGGTTAGAAATTTTTAATGGGATTATATATTTTAATTCACAGTTGCTAGTTTTAAGGCCCCAAAAATAGTTGGCTCTAAAGATGGACAATGTTTATCTCAAGAAAACAGAATAAATTAATACTCATTATCAACTAGTATGTATTAGTCAATAATTCTGTGTCTGGCATTGTAAGTGTATTACACTGTCAGATAATCTGGTGTCAAAGCAAATTTCCTTTTGGTGCACAAAATGTATAAGAGCAGGTCCATATTTGTTAACACCAATGCAATGCTCTATCTCCCAATGACATCAGGTGAGTACAGGAAAGCTGTTTTTTTGTTTGTTTGTTTGTTTGTTTTTAAATTTTACTTATTTAATTTTTTTAACCTTTACTGAGAACCGGTCATGCATGATTCTCTAAAGAGAACTGAAAATGTTTATGTGCTAGAGAGAACACAGGTATGTTTATATTACTCAAGAGTCTGATTTAAAAAGAAACAGAAGTTGTTAAAATGAAGTACATACGACAAATGTCACCTTCAGTTAAGTGCCAATTTTTTTCCAATGAACTCAACATTCTATGTTATTTATTTAAATTTTGTTTCAAACTCTCCTAAATGGAGGGGAAACATTATTATATTACTGAGGTATATTTAGGTACACAATTTTAGCAAGTGTCACAAGGAGTATTGACCAACAACCAGTTTAAGTACCACTCAGCAGGGTTACAATGGGCAGAGCCTTTTATGAAAAATAAAGTTACCACTGGCATAATCTCATTCCCACAACCTATTAGTGACACCGTAATTGGAAATGCCAGGACCTATCATAATGTTCATTGCAACCTAGGGGCCACTCTGCCATCTGGAGGAGAGCAGAAATGTTACTAGGTACCTGTTTGAATGACTGTGGAGCACAACACCTCTCTAAAAGGAGGTTTTTAAAACAAGAACTGCCACATTCCTGATCCCACTGGACAGTACTTTTAAATTATTTTATCAGGGTGGGGGCCTTACAAGGATGATCATACAACCTTAAACCTAGAATGAAGCCCAAAGGTCACTGAGTCCATACATATAGGTCCTAATATAGTTGTACCACAGCATTTTTTATTTTTTAGTTATATTATGTAACATACATACAGATTTCTAATTTTCTAATAATTCTTAGTATAAAATATCAAAGTATATTTAATTACCCTGTTGCTATTCATAAGGAAATCTGAGGTTATAGTAATTTGTTTGAAGCTACAAATCCCTTGGTATTTAATAGAAAGCTACCAAATTAATTTACTTAAATAGGGCACTCATTCCACAGTGATTGTAGTTGTTGACATTTTTCATTTTCCTTCAATAAACCATATTTTTCTACAGTTACTTAAAAGTCCATACGTGTGCAATTTGTTGTTCCAAGCTGGCTGTCAGAATTACCAATTAATAATAGATACCAAATTTTCACCAAATTTGAAACGATTCCATTTTTTTAAATTTTCGCTTTGAAAAAGTATGAAAATATACAGATCATCAAAAAGTAGAGTACAGAAGAAAAAAGTACACACGCTGGAGCCAGATCACCTGGTCCATCCTTGATCTGTTCCATGACAAAATACTTAATGGAATACAGTGGTTTCTTGAACTATAAAGCACGGTTGATAGCAACACTATGGTTTGTTATGTAACGCATTCAGAACAGTGACTAAGAATTCTAACTACATACTAATTATTAATTATTAACTATAATTATTATCCAGGTTTCGGATCAAAGAGACTTCAGTAAATCAAAGAGCCTCTAAGTGGATGTGTCAGGTTGGTTTTTTTTAGTGAGCATGCTGCAAAGATAATATAAAATTACCCCTACTTGATAATTAGGCCTATTGTTACTATTCTCTATTCACATCCAATTACACATTTCCTAGAGTTTTGCTTGATGTCTCCAGTTTTTGTTTTTGTTTTTTAAATCTTCTGGTCAACTTCCACTAGCTCTTTACCATTTCTAGGAACCTGAGACTCTCTTGTTCATTCCCCCTTCATGTCAGATAGTGAAATTGGGGTTTGACACCTGCAACCCCCATGCATCACTCACCCAAATGGCATTTACTAGGCTACAGTACCACAAACAGATCTACCAAATCATATTCTTGTGAGTAGAAATATCTAAAAATAGATAATATCTTTACTGAAGTATCTCCATAGAGGTAATCAGATTCAAATGTTTTCTCTTAGCTCTCATTGACATCAGAAAGTATAGATACAAATGAATCGAAATGTTACAAAGAACAGTTTTACCAGATTCTTTAAAAGTTTCCTATAAAGTTGGAATGGTAAGATTCTTTAAAAGTTTCCTATAAAGTCGGCACGGTAAGAAGTAATGTCTAAGTTATTTAATTTCCCCTCTGGCCTCTGCCCATGGGCAAAGTGGATATTTCATGCTAATCATAATTGCCTACTTGACTTAAGTAAAAATAATATTTCATTGTAACTCTGCTTCTTCTATTACATGTTTTCATAAAACATTTCTCCCTGAAATAGGTATGAATTTATAAATGACCTTTATTTTCATCAGTCTTCTGTGACTTTAATTTACAGGCAAAGTGCAAAAGGCATTTAACAAGGAAAGGGCAAGGTAATTACTTAATTTTCATTACAGAAAAAGAAATTCTACATTTAGGTTCAATTAGCAATTAATATGTGAGCCATATGAATCCTGGATAAGCATGAAATAAAAAACATCCACCCATAGTCCCTCCTCCAGCTTTCACTGAGATATTAATTTAGATAAAACCATCAAGAATCATCAGACAGGTTAATTTTTAAAGGGTTGATAGCACTATTCAATGAGTTTCATATTATTGGTTTATTTAATACTGGGAAATCAAGGGAAGGATAAACATTTTATGTTACTTATTTTGTTTAAGTACCTTTATTAATACATATTTGTATGTCTTATTCAACTATGAACATTTGGCAAGTGAGATCCTCTACTTTTAATTTATTAGGGACAAACTAATTAAAAATCCTAAAGAAAATTTCAACAATATGTACAATAAAATAGGATAAAAATAAGGAAATGGAGAAATTGTCCTGACCTTAGATAAAGTAAGAATAATTTAAAAGAAAGAATATGCAAAACACAAGTCTCAGATGGCTTTACCAAATCCAACAGTAAAATTTATAGTTTCAACTTGAATGGATAAGCTTCAGGCAATTCTCTATAGATATTACTTTCCCAGCTAAGCTTTATTTTATGATGGACACATAATAATCATACATATTTGCAGAGTAGAATGTGACATATCCATAGATGTATAAGTTATGTAATGATCAAATCAGAGTAATTAGTATGTCCATCACTTTAAACATTTATCATTTCTTTGTACTGAGATCATTAAAAAATGTTTTCTTCTAGGTAAAGCTTTGAAATATACAGTATATTTAACAATACATTATCGTTAACTCTAATCATCCTACTACACAATGGAACACCAGAATTTATTCCTATCTAATTATAGCTTTGGGCTTGTTGCCCAATCTCCCATCACTTCAGTCCTTTACACCCTCCAAATCCTATGGTAACCACTATTCTACTCTCTAGTTCTATAAAAACAATGTTTTAGATTCTTTTTTTTTTTTTTTTTTTTAGACGGAGTTTCGCTCTTGTTACCCAGGCTGGAGTGCAATGGCGCGATCTCGGCTCACCGCAACCTCTGCCTCCTGGGTTCAAGCAATTCTCCTGCCTCAGCCTCCCGAGTAGCTGGGACTACAGGCACGTGCCACCATGTCCAGCTAATTTTTGTATTTTTAGTAGAGATGAGGTTTCACCATGTTGACCAGGATGGTCTCGATCTCTTGACCTCGTGATCCACCCGCCTCGGCCTCCCAAAGTGCTGGGATTACAGGCATGAGCCCCCGCGCTCGGCTTAGATTCTTATATAATAAGATTATGCAGCATTTGTCTTTCTGAGCCTGCCTTATTTCACCTAACATAATGTCCTTCAGATGCATCCATGTTGCTGCAAATGACACGTTTTTATTCTTTGTTATGCTAAATAGTATTTCATTGTGTATGTGTTTGTGTGTATATATGTCATGTATATGTCATATATATGACATATATATGACATATGTATGACATATACATGACATATATATGTCATATATATACATATACACATATATATGTATATATATATAACATTTTCTTTTACAATTCATCCATTGATAGACATTTATGTTCATTCCATATCTTGGTTATTGTCAACAGTGCTGCAATAAATTTAGAAGAATTCCCTTTGCTTCAGTTTTTGTTGTTGCTGTTGTTGCTGTGAAAATAATTTGAGAAACTGATGTCAGTTCTTCTTTAAAAGTTTGGTAGCATTCAGCAGTCAAGGCTTCTGGTTCTAGAGTTTTCTTTGATGGGAGACTTTTTATTCCTTAATCAATTTTGTTACTCAATTTTGGTCTCATAAGATTATCTAATTCTTCATGATTCAATCTTTGTTAGCTGTATGTGTCCAGGAACTTATACATTTCTTCTAGATTTTCCAATTTGTTGGGGTATAATTGTTCACAATAGTCTTTAATGATTCATTGTATTTCTAAGGTGTCACTTTTAATGATTTCTTTTTTATCTCTGATTGTATTTGTCTGAGTCTTCTCATTCTTTTCTTAGTTAGACTTGCTAAAGGTTAGTCAATTGTGTTTACCTTTTCAAAAAAGCCAGATTTCCATTTTATTGATATTTTGTACAGATTTAATATCTCTATTTCACTTATCTCTGCTCTTATCTTTATTATTTCTTTCTGTTTACTTGAGTTTGCTACATTCGTGTTTTTTTATTTCCTTGAGCTGAAACATCAGGTTGTTTATTTTGTTTTATTTTTTCTGATATAGACATTACAACAAAAGTAGTGCCAAGAGGGAAGTTTATAACAACTAAGTAAATGCTAAAGGTTTAGGAATGCTACAGGTTTGGGAATGCTGTGTTTCCATTTTTATTTATCTCGGTAAGTATTTTACTTATTCCTCTAATTTTTTCCTTTATCTATTTGTTGGTCAGAAGCATGTTTTTAAATTTCTATGTATTGGTATAGTTTCCTAAGCTCTTATTGATTTCTAGGTTTATTGCATTGTGGTCAGAAAAGACACCTGATATCTCTTTTTTTTTTTTTTTCTCAATTATTGAGACTTATTTTATGATGTGTCACATGATCGAACCTGTAGAATGTTTAATTGGCTGTTTAAAAGAATGTGTATTCTGAAGTTGTTGGTAGAATGTTCTGCACAGGTCTGTTTAGGTTCATTTGGTCTAGGATACTGTTTAACTCCACTGTTTCTTTGTTGATTTCCTATCTGGATGACCTGTCCATTGCTGAAAGTAAGGTATTAAAGTCCCCTACTATTACTGCAATTGAGTCTTTCTCTCCCTTTGAGTTTAGTAATATTTGCTTTATATATTTAGGTGCTTTTATGTTGGGTATACATACATCTTTTTAGTTAATTGACCCTTTTATTTTCATAGAATGACCTTCTTTGTCTCTTTTTACAGCTTTTTATTTAGAGTCTATTTTATCAAATATAAGCATAGCTAATCCAGCTCTTTTTCAGTTTCCATTTGCATAGATATCTTTTTCTATCATTTCACTTTTAGTTTATGTGTGTCCTTACAGGTGTAGTGAGTTTCTTGTAAGTAGCATATACTGGATCTTTTTAAAAATCTGTTCTGTAATTACATCTTTTAATTGGGATATTTAATCCATTTATATTTAAGGTAATTACCATTAAATAAGGCCTTACTATTGCTATTTTGTTATTTGTTTTCTTGTGTGTTTGTGTGTGTGCATGCATCCAGGTGTAGTTCTTTCTCTCTCTCTTTCTGTGCTCCTTTGTGGTGAGGTGATTTTCTCCAGTGATGTGTCTGCTCTTTATTTTTAGTGTATCTGTTATGGGTTTTTGCTTTGTAGTTATCATAAGTCTTACCAAAACATCTTGGATTTATAACAAGTTATTTTATGCTGATAGCAATTTTACTTTTATCACAAAGATAGGAAATAAAAAAACTTTATACTATACATCCATTCTCCCCACATTTAGAATTTGTGATGTCCAATTTTGCATCTTTTTATATTGCCTATCATTTCACAAATTAATTTTTTAATAATTTTATCTTCATTCTAAAGATATGTCTAATTTACACACGATGTCTATAGGAACATTATGAATTTGTTTGTATACTTACTCTTAACAGTGAGCTTTATAGCTTCAAACACTTTCTTGTTATAAGAATCTCTTTCTTTCAGCATAAAAAAACTTTTTTCAAATTTCTTATAGGACAGATCTGGTGGTGACATATTCTCTCAGCTTTTGTTTGTCTGGGAAAGTATTTTTCTCTTGTTTCTGAAGGATAACTTTGCTGGCTACAGCATTTTCTGTCGACAGTTTGTTTGATTTTCCTTGAGCACTTTGACTATATCATCACACTTCCTCCTGGCCTGTAAGATTTCTGCTGAAAAGTCTGCTGCCAGGAAAATGGGAACTTCCTTATTAAATATTTGCTTCTTTTCACTTGTTACTTTCAGAATCCTACCTTTGCCTTTGACCTTTGAGAGTTTGATTATGATATGTCTTGGAGTATACTCATTTGAATTTAATCTAAGTGGCTTTTGGCCTTTCTATATCTGGATTTTGCATGTTTCTCTGGGTTTGGGAAGTTGTCTGTTATAATTTCTTTGAATATTCTTTCTATCCGTTTGGCATTCTCAAATCCCACTTAAACCCAAATAACATGAAGAGTTGCTATTTTGATGCTGTCCCATAGTTCCTGCAGGCTTTCTTCATTCCTTTGCATTCTTTTTTCTTCTCTGTGTATTTTCAAATAGCCTGTCTTTGGGCTTACTCATCTATTTTTCCTAACTAAATCTATTCTGCTTTTGATACTATTATTTTTTTTTTATTTAGTTCATTGTATTTTTCACCTCTACGATTTCTGCTGGCTTTTTAAAAAAATTATTTTTATCTCTTTGTTAAGTTTTTTTCTGGTAAATTATTCAATTGTTTCTCTATTCTTAAAGTTTATTGAGTTTCACTGAACAGCTATTTTAAATTATCTGTTGTCTTAGAAATTACAACTTCATTGTTTTAGGGTCAGTCTCTGTCACCTTATTAGATCTTTGGAGTGAGGTCATGGTTCCCGAAATGTTCTTAATGCTTATGAGCACACAATGATTTCTGCACCTTCCATGATTTGATATTTATTTTAGTCTTCACAACACAGCTTTGTTGATGCTAGTCCTTCTAGAGATTCTAAACAGTCTAGTTACTACGTTCTCAGAGCCTGTGATTACCACCACAGTTTCACCTCTATTTAGTGCCCAAAGCACAGGTTTGCTAAACATCTGCAGTTAGTATGGTGCCACGTTTTCAACAGTAGAGGTGTCCTAAGTCCAGGTATATCCCATATCCCCAGTTGGTGTGTTGTTCTCTAGGGGAGGCCCTAAAGATGGCAATATATCCTGTTGGGTCTGTGAATTTCTACCTGGGGCTAAGGCCGGTCCAGATGTACTGTCCATGATAACCCACCTGGGTCATGCACTGTGGGGCTGTGATCCATGCTGGGACTCTCTGTGGAAGGCCAGCATTGGCCTCCAAGGCAACATCTTGTGTCCACTACTGCCTCTTTCTCTCAAGCAAATGATGCCCTTCTTCATGCTTGCTCCACAGTCACAAAGCACAGCAGAGGGGTACATCCAAGGACCACACTGCAATAGACCTGCCTGCTGCTGAGGTTTATTGGTGGCTCAAGGCCACCCTCATTGACAACACACCTACTCACCCAAGAGCTCTGATGAAGATATGCAGGAATGTTAACATTGTTGTCATGCCTGCTAACACAACATACATTCCTCAGTTCATGGAGTAAAAAATAATTTCAACTTTTAAGTCCTATTACTTAAGAGATACATTTTATAAGGGCATAGCTGCCGCAGATAGAAATTTCTCTGTGAATCTGAGCAAAGTAAATTGAAAATCTTCTGGAAACGATTTGCCATTCTAGATGTCATTAAGAACATTTATGTTTCATGGGAAGGGTCAAAATAACAACATCAACAAGTTTTGAAGAGTTGATTCCAACCATCATAGATGGCCTTGAGGGTTTCATGACTTTAGTGGAGGATGTAACTACAGATGTAATGGAAATAGGAAGAGAATTAGAATTAGAAGTGAAGCTTGAAGATGTGACTGAATCGTCACAATTTTATGATGAAATTTAAATGGATGAGGAGTTGCTTTTTATAAATTGGCAAATAAAGTCATTTTTTGAGGTGAAATCTACTGGTGAAGATGCTATAAACACTGTTGAAATAACAAAGCATTCAGAATATTACAAAAACTTGTGGGTAAAATGCTATCAAACAGCATCACATGCTACAGAGAAACATTTCATAAGAGGAAAGGCAATTGATGCCGCAAACATTATTGTGTTGTCCTTTATGCAGTTACCACAGCCACTCTAACCTTCAGCAACCACTACCATGATCAGTCAGCAGTGATCAAGATCAAGTCAAGACCCTCACCAGCAAAAAGGCTGATTCACTGAAGGTTCAGGCAATCATTGGCATTTTTATCAATAATTTATTTTGTAACTAACGTATGTACATTTTTAGACATAATGGTATTATACACTTAATAGACTAGTGTAGTGTAAACATAACTTTTATATGCACTGGGAAATCAAATAATTTGTGTGACTTTAGTGCAATATTTGTTTTATTGCAGTGGTCTGGAACCAAGCCCATAACATTTCTGAGGTATGCCTATACTTGTAGACTAAAGGAAGAGATGAAGGCTATTGTATTACAGCAATAGATTTTTACAGAAACTAACAAATTGATGAGAATAAATATTCATCACTCAGAACATTCCTCCAATAGTTTTATAGGCAGAAAATCTATCTCTAGTATCTGAAAGGGCATGAATTTTAAACTCCTTTTTTACAGCAAGACAAGTGCTATAGCTCATTCATAATGTGGCCTTAAGTTTAACATGTTCAGGCAGTTGTTTCTTACTTAAAATGTAAAGAGAATAAAACATACCAGGTGTGAAAATCTAGGCTTCCACAGTCAAAATCTCCAAATTTATACCTACGGCAAACTTGTCCTAAAATATTTTTTCCTACCTAGATGCTATGGCCAATCTCAGGTTTATACTACAAGATACCAACAACGACAGTTTTGCAGCAATGGCCTCAAAGGAGGTGAGTGAGCTTAAAACAGATTATGTAGGGATTTCTAAGTAACTGCAGGGTTTCATGGGGCAAAATGAGAACCTCCACAGGATTAATGCAGGGGTAGGAAAAACTCCACTTTAACAGATCACTTTGAAGTGTGTTGTGAATATACGTCAGGGTAAAAGAAGGAAAGCAAAGAGATGGGTTGGGTCACTGCAATAATCTTGGCAAGAGATGACAGAGGATCAGACAATAGTGTCAGCCAAGGAAGAACAGTAGGATTCTGGATAGGTACTAGTGGAGCTAGCTGGATGTAGTGAATGATGGATATGGAGTATGAGGGAAACAAGTATCAAAGATGTTTTGGTCTAAATAAATAAAAGAAACGCAAGTAAAGGAAATTAGAGAATGGTTAGATGATCAGTAACTCAGTTTTGGACATATTAGCTGTAGGAATGTTAATTTTTGTGTATGAACATTTAATCTTAAGGACCTAAAATTCAATGCAAATACCACATGACTTTCTTCTTTATTTCTGCATCATTCTTTTATTGCACACATCTTCAAAAATTTAAAGAAACAATTATATTAACCTAACATGGTCTTCTCATAAGTCTTTACAATGCACAAAGAAGTATTATAACTCTAACATGAAGTTTACTCATATTTATGAATCTTTTTCCTTGAGTCTATAAAACTTTACATGTAAGCAAATACACTAGTTATGTCACTGTTTTGGGTAATAAGCAACATTCTTTGATTACAATAACTAAGCCATATTTTCCTATGTCTATTTTTCCAATTATATTTATAGAATAATAATGAGCTATATTTTAATGGTAATTATTTAATAGGTATTGAAAATGCAGGATCCTTTAACTTTATAAATTAATAAACCCACAAATTTTGAATATAATTAGAGGGTTTCTTATGATAGTTGAGTTGTAATTTATTACATATTGTATTAGTCTGTTCTCACATTGCCATGAAGAAATACCCAACACTGGGTAATTTATAAAGAAAACAGTGTCAATTGACTTACAGTTCCACATTGCTGGGGAGGCATTAGGAAACTTAGAAGCATGGCAGAAGGCAAAGGAGAAGGAGGAAGCTTCTTTACAGGGTGGCAGGATGGAGTGAGTGGAAGCAGGGGAAATGCCAGATGCTTGTAAAACCATCATATCTTGTGAGACTCACTCACTATCATGAGCACAGCATTGGGGAAACCACCCCATGATCCAACTACCTTCACCTGATCCCACCTTGACATGTGGGGATTATGGGGTTTATAATTCAAGATGAGATTTTGGATGAGGATACAGCCAAATCTTATTAGATATGTTCCTACTTAATTTCTAATTGTGGAAATTATATCATTAAACAATGAATAATTTTTTTTTAATTGAGATGGAGTCTTACTCTGTCACCCAGGCTGGAGAACTGTGGTGTGTTCTTGGCTCACTGCAACCTCCGCCTCCTGGGTTCAAGCCATTCTCCTACCTCAGCCTCATGAGTAGCTGGGATTACAGGTGTGTTCCACCACGGCAGGCTAATTTTTATATTTTTGGTAGAGATGGAGTCTCACCATGTTTGCCAGGATGGTCTCTAACTCAGGTGATCTCAGGTGATCTGTCTGCCTCAGTCTCCCAAAGTCCTGGGATTACGGGTGTGAGCCACCATGCCCAGCCAGATAATTTTCAAATATAAATATATATTAATTTTGTTTACTCAAACTTTTCCAAAATAATCAGTAACCACGAGAAATAATCATTGAAACAAATGATAACCTAACAATGTTAGTTAATAGAAAACAGTAAAGCACAAAGGCATAGATTAACATAAATGTAAAATATTTGCTCCTTTGTACCAAGTTTATCCAGCTAATATTTTTAACCTTTTCCAGTATAATTTAACAAGGCTCTACACAGAGATAAACTTGCAACAATATTTTATTTTTCTGTAAACAAAACTTAAAACTCTCTACTGTGTATGTTCAAAAAATATATAATTTTGAGATATGCCACTTGAAACCAACTTAAGCCAAAAACACTGGAAAAACAGTGAGCATCACACAACATAAGGTACACTAAATACTGTTATGCAAGCAAAAACATAAAAATGATATACATGTATGGGTGTCTCAGCAGGTTTTATTACATTCTGAACAAAATAATGCTGCAGCATAAAGCCTAGCGGAAAAGCCAGTTAAAGATACATAGCTCCTCAGCTTCTAGGTAAGATTAAAAACAAACAAACAAACAAACAAACAAACAAAAAAAAACAAAACTGGTACTGAATTTAACTCCCTGCACGACACAACCAAAAAATAAGTTTTAAAAAAATATGAAGAAAAAAAGAAAAACACTTTTTAATATACTGCTTATCAAGTAATGAAGAACAATTTCTTAAGAGAACAGGAAGGTAACAAATTAGGTGAAGCCTAAGTCTATACCTGTTTGTTTGCCATAGTTTCTAGGGAATGAGGTAGGTGAGGGGTTCCCAGGCAGACAGCTATACACTCCCTGAGTTGAGAGACAAAGTTAAGGGTCGGAGAGAATTCACTTGAATATTAGAGGAGAAAGGGCTTTACCAAGAAAGAACACCAGAGACATACAGAGTTTCCCTCAAGTATTCAGCATATTTCTAATTATCAGATAAATGTGAGAAAATTATCTGAGGTCAGTAAGAGAACCACTTGAAAGAATTAAAGGAAACACTGCCTGCACTCCCATGGGGCTGGGAATGGTGCTTGTTCCCATGAGTCAGTTTGAAAAAGTAAAACTTCACAAGCACTGAATACAATATCCAAGAAGGTTGTGGCTCAGCAGTGAAGAATAATTAAGCCTTTACTGAGCATTACTCTGAAACTGCCTAAAATATCATTAAAGCAAGACCTGACAGAATTAAACTATCTCAAAATAATTCAGCTATAGTTTAGAAAAGGCTCAAGTATTTCTATCGCAATACAAATATATCCAGCATCCAATAAGTTTAAATTCATAATCTAGCATACAATCAAAAGTTTACCAAGCATGTGAAGCAAGAAATCCTGATATGTTATGAGAATTATCAAATAATGATGCAGACCCAAAACACAGATGATGTAATCAATAGACCAGGATATAAAAACAATCATATTGTTTTCCATATGTTAAAAAAATCAGAGATGAATATAAGATTTTTTTAAAGATCCCAATACCTTCTAGATATGAAAGCTAAAATATCAAGGATAAGGAATACTAAATGTAGTGAGCAATAGATTAAACAGTGCAGAACAAAACATTACTGACCTTGAAGAAATAGCAATAGATACTGTCTGAGATGAAACAGCAAGAAAAAATTAAAAATAAATAAAAAGTTTATCAGTGAACTGTGGGATAACTCCAACAGCCCAAATACTTATGTAATTTAAATACTGAAAGTGGACAGAAAAAAATTTGAAGACATTATGTCTGAAAATTTTCCAAATCCTTGAAAACTATAAACCAAAAGATTCAAGTCATTGCTCACCAAATACCATAAATATGAAGAAAACTACACCAAGGTACAACATACTGACGTTGATCAAACCAGTGATAAAGGAAAATTTTTAAAGGAGCCAGAGAATAAAGACACATTGAGAAAAACGAGGAGGATAACAGCATCACAGGATCCTTAGGGTGCTGCTTCACCAGCTGGAAACCTCTGTAGCCTGTAGCACCTCTGCTTTGGTTTTGCTTTCATCTGCTGGGCTCGTTCTGCCCACCTGGTCTGGCAGGCTGTGCTGGACTCAGGCTACTCGTCCAGATCCCATGGCTGCCAGGAGCGAGCCAGGCAGAGGGGCGAGGGGTATGTGATTGAACAAGTGCAGGATCTGGCTACTGTGCAGGGCTAGGCACAATGGCCACAGTGGAGAGGGCAGACCCACATGCTGGCAGAGGCGCTGGCTCCATGCGAGGCTGTAGCTGGACCAGGCATTCTGCAAGTGGCTTCCACTGAGGGCATCAGGGAATGCAATAGTACCCAAAACCTTGCAGACGCCAGGCACAACAGAGCCTCAAAGAGAATGTTACAGCATGTGACAGCTCAGGCTTGGGGAGCCCCGAGGTCTGGGCCCCCAGAAGGCTGAAGCTCTTCTCTCCTTGCTGTCACGGCATAGTGAGCGGGGTGGCAAGGAATGTGTGTTTCAGCCCATTTCTGTTACAGCTCTTTTGGTCCCGCTGCCCTACTCTGGCTCACAGCTCCTGGGCTGCCATGGCCCTGTCAAATGGGGTGGCTGCTGAGACTATAGCATTACAGAAGCTCTGGCTTGGAAAACTCAAAGATCTGGGCCCCCAGAAGGGTTGCCACTCTTCACTTCTGCATTGTATGAGTGTGTCACTACCTGCAACTTGACCAGCAAGTCAGGAATGTGTTACAGCTCCTTTCGCTCCCTATGTTTGCGGGGTCCCAAGTTTTCTGTCCCACATCTAGGAAGAATGACGTTACATGGACAACTGGAGGGTAAGCATGGCAGACAGGAACTTTATTGAGCAATACAGCTCTCAGGAGATCTGAAGTGGGTAGCTCCTTTCCACAGGCAGTTGTCCCCACGAGTTCCTGAGTCTGGGTTTTTATGTGCTCAGAATGGAGAAAATATATGCTGATTGGTCCATGGGCAGTCATGAGCAGGCCTAGAAAAAGTACCATCCAACTGGCCAAAAAGCATAAATGAAGTTCTCACTCCAGGTCACAGACTCCACCCAGAACTTGCCGTCCGGCCCTTAGACTTCCGTCCATCCCTGGCTTGAAGATGGAGTTTCACCAGGGACCCGATCCCTCCCACCTAGAAACCTGTCTGCCTCCTACTGACATCAACATGTTGTCTGCCAGGTTGTCCATGCTAAGTGGCACCTGCAGGCCCCACAGAACTGCCTTCAGCCCCCTGGCCTGCCTCTAATGCTCATCAGTGTCTAAAGTCCAGAGGGGGAGGGAAGGGAAGGGCTGGCATGTCAGCACTGCCACCAGCCACACACTTGGCTGGGTTGCCACATGCCCGGGCTTGGTCAAAACTTTGTTCCCCACTGGAGTGAGTGCCAGGAGTGGAGAAAGGCCAGGGAGTGGGAAGAGACACTTCTGAGCCTGCAAAAGCAGGGGACTTTCTGGCCCTCGGCCCCACGCAACCATGCAGATGCAGCTGTGCCCAGGAGCACAGGCTTCCAATCCCACAACGGGACCCCCTCTGGGAATAGCTGTTCCTGGCTCCTCTGGCTTGGCAGAGAGGGCAAGCCCCAGCCGCATCTCTACCACTGCAGCTGGCTACCTCGCAGTGGCCCCTACAGGGGACTGCCACCACCATCAAAAGCACTTTTCTCATCAGAAACAATGAAACAAGACTGATACTAGTATTGAAAGAATTAAAGCTGTCAATCTACAATTCTATAAAAGTGTAATAGCACTATAAGTATATGTGAAATAAAGTCATTATAGACACAAAAGCAGAACATATTCATCAACAACAGATCTTTACGATAAGAAACATAAAGGATGACCATGGAAAAGAAAAATAATACGAGAGGGAAATACAGATCTATAACAAAGGGCTGAAGAACACTGGAAATAATGATAACCTTATAAAAAATAGGATTTTTATTGTTTAAATTTTTAAATGATTGCTGTTTAAACAAATATACTAACAATGTAGGCTATCAGCAATGTATAAAAGACTTAAAACTTTCAGTTATGTTGACCTGATTGACATCTTTAGAACACTATTCAACAACAGCACATACATATTCTTTCCAGTGTACCTAGAACATTTACACAAACTAGACTATCTTTTTACTATTAAATAAGTTTTGATAAATTTGAAATAATTCAAGTCATTCATGGTTATGTCCTACTACCATAAAAGAATAAAATTGGGTATCAGTAATTTTAAAAATCTTCATTATTCTCAAATATTTGAAAATTATATTATACATTTCTAAGTAACATGTGAGTCAAAATGTAATCAAAAGAAAAATAAAAATGTATTCTAAACTGAAGGAAAATAAAAATCCAGAAAAAAATCAGAATTTGTGGCATCTCACCAAAACATTCCATAAGGAGAAGGGATGGCACTACATGCCTATAATGAAACAGAAAGTTCTCAAATCAGTGACCTCAGGTTCCAAATTAAGAAGATGAAAATAAAGAAAAAATCAAATATTGTTATAAAATAACATAAAAATCACAATTACAATAAATGAAATAGATAACACATAATAATAGAATGAAATTAACAAAACAGTAGTTCTTAGAGAAGATCCATAAATTTGATGAGCCTTCTGTGATACTCGTCAAAAAAGAAAAGGAAAGATAAACACTACAAGTAACAGAAGTGAAAGAAATGACATCATTATAGATTCTAGAGATATTTAAAGGAAAATAAGAGAATATCATAAATAATGCTGTGTCTATAACTTGAAAACACAGAAAAAAATGGACAAATTCATTGAAAAACAAATTCATTCCTAACAGTAAGAAATTGATCACTTGTACAGTCCTATATCAATTTAAAAAACTGATCTTTTAATTAAATATTTTCTCACAAATAAAACAAGTCAGGATGGCTTCAATAGTGAATTCTACCAAACATTATTCTACCTCAATTCTTCCAAAAAGTTGAAGTACGACAAGAAATACCCATCTCATTCAAACAGGCTGGCATTATCTAAGTACCATAAACAGAAAAAGAAAATTCAGACTAACATCTCTCATGAACATAAATTTCACATTTCAAAACCAAATTTTAGTTAATAGAAACCAACAGTTATACAAAAAGGTTGAACAAAGGCTGCTTGCCCTAGAAACGCAAAGGTGCTTAAAATTTGAAAATTAGGCAATGTAACCCATCATATCAACGATCCAAATAATAGAAACCAGATGAACATTCTGATCATCTACTCAAAATGCTGATGAGACATTTGAAAATATCCAGACATTTCTTTAAAAAGTACTTACCAAACGAGAAAAAAAAGAAAATTCCTTATTTTTTTCAAGGGCTATTTAAAAATTCTATAGCTAATATCATACTTAGTGGAATAAGAGATTATATAAAGATGTTTGGTTTTAACACTTTTAATCAACATTACCAGCAAACTCAGGCAAGAAAAAGAAAAAAGCCATTCAGATTAGAAAGTAAGTAGAATTGTCTTTATTCACAGATAACTGTGTAGAAAATCCAATGGAATCTATATAAAAGCTACTAATAGAAAAGTTTGGCAAGGGGAAAGGATAAAATATCAATATATAAAATGTATTCATATAGTGGCAATGAACAATTGAAAATTAAAATACCATTTACAATAGCATCTAAAAATGTTAAGAAAAGTACTTTTTATAAAAAGGTTTTAGTAGCATTTTATATCTATATGCAAGAGTGAGAAGAAGAAGATATAAAAGGAAGATAAGGATGAAAGAAAAGAAGGGAGAGAGAAAAGAGGAAGAGAAGGAAAGAAAAAAGAAAAATAATTTCAATCTAAATCACATTATACAAAAAAATTAACTAAAAATAGATGCTACACTTTAATTTAAAACCTAAAACTATAAAACTTCTAAAAGAAGTGTAGGAGGAAATTTTCATGACCTTGTGTTAGGAAAATGTTTCTTTGACATGAAACCAAAAGCAAGGTCAAAAAAGGAAACACTAATACAATGATAAATTGACCTTCATCAAAATTAAAATTTTTGCTCTTCTCACGTGAATAAAAAGACAAGCATTGAGAAGGAAGAAAATGTTTCCAAAGTATATATCTCATAAAATGATACTGCTACCTACCTAATGGAATGGTTTAAATTAAAAAGAATGAATATATCAAATACTGGTGCTAATGTGAAGGAACTTCGATACTTTGTTGAAGGAAATACAAAATGATACAACTACTTTGGAAAACAATCTCACAATTTCTTAAGATGCCAACATATATCTGTCATATGATTCAGTCATTCAAATGATAATTACTCAAGAGAAAGAAATACCTGTATCCATACAAAGATTTTCACACTAACATTTGCAGCAGTTTTATTTGTAATAGCCAAACCTAGAAACAAGCCAAACCTGGGAACAACCCAGATGTTCAGCACATCAATGAACAAAGAACCTGTAATATGTTATACAATGAAATATTACTTTGAATAAAAAGAAATGACCTATTTATACATATAGAAGATGGATGAATATTCAAATAATGATGCTGAGTGAAAGAAGCCAAAGTCCCCCAGAGTCCCCTGCCCCGCAAAAAATAAACAAACAAAAAAACCCACATACTTCATGATTCTATTTATATAAAATTTTGAGGATATGCAAATTTATGTATAGTACTGAAAATCGAAACAGTTTCCTAGGGACTACATCAGGTAAAAGAGGCTAAGGAGTGAGGGATTACAAAGCAATTTTTTCAACAAGAAAAGCTAGAGGTTGAAGGTTTTAGTGATTATTTTGATTGTAGTAACAATTTCACTGATGTAAAAATAGGTAAAATCTTTCCAAATTGTGTACATTTTACAAGTGCAATTTTACCTCAATAAAGTTGTTGGATTAAAAAAAAAAAAAGGTAAAGTGGTATTTTAATGGCCGAGTAAACCAGTACTCATGTTAAAACTTAGAACTTGCTTTTAAGTATAATGGACCTTTACAACAACTCAATTAAATATACAAAGTTAATATTTTATTTTCCTGGTTAGCTAAGGATCTAGAGAAACTGCTTACAACGTGTAACAACCAATTTCAGAGCAAGATCAGTTACTGCAATTTAATTGTATTTTTCACACTATATGCTTTGTAGATACTTTATGCATCTTTTAGAAGCTAAAGCATCCACATATCTTGAATTTACAGATAGATCCAAATTTATTAACATTAAAAAATTTGTAATGTATTAACACTTCCCTTAGATAGTAACATTCAGATATGCTGCATATTAGATCATTTTTAAAATACTGAAATTATTGTAACACTATAAAGCCTAAATGAACTAAGTCTGCACAGAAGTCATTCAGTCACTCAACAAGTATTTTTGAATATCTATTCTATGTGTTGCCTCTGGCATGGTATAATATCTTACATAAAATTATTTGATGGTGAGGTCTAACAAGTATTTTGTGGAACTGGACAGTACATTTAGACAATTTAATCATGTCAAGTCTCATACAATTGTTCTTTGGTAAGTTGGATGATTTGTTAAAGTGGTTCTCAAACTTCAGCATCATCAAAGTTAACTAGACAGTTTGTTTAAAAAACAGACTGCAGGCTAGATGCGGCAGCTCACACTTGTAATCCTAGCTCTTTGGAGGATCACTTGAGGCCAGGAGTAAGAGATCAGCCTGAGAAATATAGTAAGACCCCATCTCTACAAAAAATTAGAAAATTTGCCGAGTAAGGTGGCAAACGTCTGTAGTACTAGCTACGTGGGAGGCTGAGGTGAAAGGATCACTGGAACCCAGGAGTTTGAGGCTGCGATGAGCTGTGATCATACCACTGAACCCCAGCCTGGGTGACAGATTGAGACCCTGTCTCTATAAAAGACAAGCAAACAAACAAAAATCAGATTGCTCGGCTCCAATCACAGAGTTTCTGATTCAGGATGTCTGAGTTGGATCTTGGGAATCTGCATTTCTAAGTTTCCTGGTAAAGCTGATGCTGCTAGTCCATGAACCATATTTTGAGAACCATTTATTTACTAGAAATTATTTTTAACTAATATGTGAAAAAGTGAGAACACAGTTCATAATTCTAAGTGTAAAGGCAAGGTGCTTCAATGGAAAAAAAATATTACCTAGGAAGCACCTATTATTCATCTTAAATTTCACCTCTCATAATGTTTCTGGATCACAAATGTGAAAGTCCATAGTTAAAGTAAGCCAGTGCTACTAACGTGGGCATTTATACTTGCAAAATATCTTTTACAAGACCGGAAGAAAAATTCTATAATCCTCAAATCTTATTTCCTCAGTTAAAAGAAGAGCCATATTAAAGGAGCGTTGATGGGGGAAATGATTACTGTATGTTTGAGCATCCTTGTGGCTTGAGCCATGTGTATCTCTCCTCTATGAATACTAAAATATCACAGTGGAGCAACAGGACTAGATGAAACCCTTTGGGCATAAAACATTTAGGCTAACACTCAATAAACAGGGCATCTCCACTGGGATTTATACACCACCAAATAGTATCACTGAGTTCCCATGAGGAGAATAAAATAGATGACTGGAACTTAAAGAAAGGTAATAAAGTAAATTATATAATATGAGAATTCTTTTCATAAATGAAAACATTTATACGATGAAAGGGTGGTAGCAAAATCTAACAAAGATGGTGAATTATTTGGTAACCTTCCTCTGATTTTTATCTCACTGAAATAAACTATTTTGCGGTAACAAACAGGAATACTGTCCACCAAAGTGGATTCCATACCTTTAGCAACATGGTGCAATACAAATATTGTTAAAATAAAAGAGTAGCTGGTGCATCAAAATTATCTTTAGCTAGTGATCTTCCCTGGAATTCTCATGTAGGTGAAAATATTTCACTGAAAAAACGAAATACATTTCAAAATTTTGATGGCTCTCTCTTCATCAATCCATTCACCTACCCATGCTCTCACCTACATATCTATATAGCTAGCTATAACTTTTTAAAAGTACCATTGATATGTGTTATAACATGGCATCCAAAAATGACATGAGGTTATTTGGTTAAAGCCAATGAAGCTGCCCAGTAGATGGATTACCTGAAATATCTCATTTGAAATTTAAGCCCAGGAGATTGCATCACTATAAAAGCAGTATATTAGATATTGAAGCCTAGAAAAACCTCCCATTAAGAACTGACATTCTTTAGCACATATTACGTCAACATATTCAGGCTTTGGCTGAACATATGATTCATTAAATATACTGACTTCTACCTAAATTCAGGCAAACAAGATCTAAAATTTGGAGAGGAGGAAAAACAGTGTCACAGTATATTGGACTTGCTACTGACAGTTGAGAACAAAATTCTTAATGTAATTAAAATATCTTAGTAATCTCTGAAAACCCAACATTACCAAATGTTAATTTGAAGAAATCCTTTTAGAGCCAGGTATTTAGGTTCAGTATATAAAATCCAGAAAAATAAAAAAATAAAAAACTTGCTTTGTTTTTGGTCTAAACTCCCTCAGAGAAACATGACAAGTGATGTTTATGTGGAAATCACAAACCTTATCCCCCTTTCATATTTTCCAAATGCTATTTTTAATACAATCACATGGTCTCCATGCTCTTAACTGAGTAATATTATGAATATCTGGCTCTCTCTAGAGCCTTTTTTTAATGTGCAAAATATCTTGCATATTTGCTGTTTATCAGATGAGGAAAATTACCTGAGAAATCAGCAGGAAGGATCAGAGACGTGACAAAATATATTTACTAACAGGGAATTTATAAATCCCAAACTCTAACATTACAACAATTGACATACTTGGGAATGAATCTCAGGAGCTGACAAGATGGCAACATTACTGTATTATTCCCTTTCACACTGGTATAAAGAAATGCCTGAGACTGGTTAATTTATAAAGGAAGGAGGTTTAATTGATTCACAGTTCCACATAGCTGGAAGGCCTCAGGAAACTTACAATCAGGGCAGAAGGAGAAGCAAACACATTCTTCTTCACAAGGTGGCAGGAGAGAGAAGTGCTGAGCAATGGGGGAAAAGTGCCTTATAAAGCCATCAGATCTCATGAGAACTCACTAACTATCACGAGAACATTCTGAGAATCACTGCACCCCTAATTCTTATCTCCTACAGGGGACCCTTATCTCCTACAGGGTCCCTCTCATGACACGGGGATTATGGGAACTACAATTCAAGATGCAATGTGTGTGGGGACACAGCCAAACCATATCAGTTCCTATCCTGTGGAATTAACTAAGGCCCATAAGATGCTTCAGTAAGAAAATCTGGTGTCACTTGCATAAAACATTTATTTGCATAAGGGAAAATAAATAGGAGTTAATAGGGCTGTGAGTTGTGAGCTGAGTAAAAGAAGAAACAGCACGTTTTAAGGAACTGCTTCTAAAATGTAATAATTTTGTGACATTGATCAGGTCACTAAACTTTTCTGAGCCTATATTTTTCTTATTTGAGAAATTTAATAGCGATGATATCAATTATAAATAGTATTAAATAGAATAAAACAGGTAAAATTATTTTAAAATATTCCTCTGTACAAACAATATTCATCATCCAATTATATTGTTATTTAAGTGATGGAAGGCAGAAATCTTGGTATTATACACAATGCCAAGAATAGCTTACATTTAATAAGCATTGACTTTCACTAAGTTTTGTTCCAAGTACTTTACATATACTAAATATATCAACATAGTAACAGTTCTATTATGTCCATTTTACAGACAAGGAATCAAAGGCATTAAATTAATAAATGTTGGCTCCAGAGTCTGAACTCTCAGCCACTCCAGTCTTATTATCCTAATTTAATAAACAAAGCCATGCAATAAATGGATGTTGACTGCAATATGTAATAATTTAACTTTTTAGAAATTTATGTTAAAAATTGAAAAAAGAATTCTGTTGAGAAAACAAGAAATTTAATATTTAGTAAGTAATTTTTAAATCTATGATTATTTTTGTTGGCATAAATATTTAACGTAAGAAATTCTTATCTGATTTTTGAAACTATTCATCAATTATCAATCTATTTGCAATCATTCAATTTAGGAGTGATTAAGATGGAGTATTAAAATGATTCTGAATTTTCTTTAAAAATATCCACAAAGAAATGTAAATTCTCATTTCAAAATTAATATTTTCATAGTTGTCTGATATCTTTCAAAACTGTTTTACCTCAAAAGATAACTGGTTTGAATATGAAGCATAATTAATTTTTATGATACCCAATGTGGTTCTAGAGATACAGAATTTAAAGTTGGTTTTGGGGTTACTAGAGTTGGCTTCTAAATATGATTTGGCCCAAAATGCTAAGGACTCTAATATATGGAGAACACTAATAGTCCTTGGTGTAAACTGTTTAGAGGGTTATGCAAAATAAATGCATTTGATATTCCTGATGCACTACTCTTGAGAGGCAAGAAGTTTAGTGACTCTATACATAATACCTTCAACCATATGTGGGTAACAAAGGAATATAATGAAGTTGGTTGGTTGTTCCTAAGTTCACTGGAGAAAGTGAAGAAAGAAAACGATGACCTCAGGGATTCTAACTCATGGCTCCAGAAGCACTTACTGAGCCTCTGCCTGTTACCCAGTTCCAAAGACTGCCCTAAGTGAGAGTCTTATCTCCTGTAGACAAAGGGCTGAAAATGTGGGAAATCAGACACAAGCTCTTATCATGGAGGTGGCTGACCTGCAACAAAAGATGTATGCTCAGCCTCACCAGCTGTCTACTGTTAAAGTGAGGGCACTGACTGGAAAAGAATGGGACCCTGTAACTTCGAATGAGGACATGTGGGAGGACCCAGATGAAGCTGGGGACACTAAGCCTGTAAACTCTGATAAGCCTTTCTTGCCAGAGGAAACAGCCTCCCCACCCTCAGTGGTGGCAACATCCCCTCTTCCACCCACACTGCCATCAGCCTTTCCATCTTTGACTGAGATTAACCATGCACTGCCTGAGGCAACAGCGATGGCCTCTCTTAAGACAGTTGCCAGGCAAGACAACGCCGATTCTCCTCAGGACCTATCCCCACACCCCTGTTTGTTTCTAGACTTGTAACTAAATTCCTACCAGGCCCCTAGAGGTGAGGTTCAGAGTGTGACTACAAGGCAGTACACTACTCCCCAAAAGAAATGGTTGCTTTTTCTACTTTATATAAGCAGAAATCTGGAGAACAGACATGGGAATGGATATTAAGGGTATGGAATAATGGTGGAAGAAACGCAAAGTTGGATCAGGCTGAATTTATTGATTTGGGACCACTAAGCAGGGATTCTGCATTTAATGTTGCAGCTCAGGGAGTTAAAAAAGGTTCTAATAGTTCATTTGCTTAGTTAGCTAAAATATAAATCAAAAGGCAGCCCACTGTGAATGAGCTGAAAATGCCTGATCTTCCTTAGTTTAATGTAGAAAAAGGGATTCAAAGGCTTAGAAAGATTGGGATGCTAGAGTGCATTAGTCACTTTAGGTCTACTCATCCCAACTGGAAGGGTCCAGAACACATTCCTTTAACCAATACTTAGCAAAACAGATTTGTGAGGGAAGTATCTGTATCCTTGAAGAGCTCTGTGATTCGTCTTCTCTGTATGCCAGATCTTACAGTGGAACCACAGTTACTCAATTAGAATATTTAAATGCAATGGGAATAATTGGATCCCAAAGTGGCAGGGGCCACGTGGTGGCACTCAACTGTCACAGGCAAGGTGGGTATAGCTACTGTAATGGACAGCAAAGGCCAAGCAACAATCAGCATAATCTGACTCGTGTAGAGCTCTCGTATTGTCTAATTAGTCACAGTATTCCTAGAAGTGAAATTGATAGGAAGCCTACTGCATTCTTACTTAATTTGTACACAGAACCATTCCAGGGAAAAAGGACAAATGAATAATTTAAATTATAAAAATAGAGAATCATGTCTCCTCAATCAATTTCAGACTTTAACCAGTTTACAGACCCAGAACCTCTTGAATGAAGGGTAAGCCAGCTCCCTTTGAAAAAGGACCCCACTACATTACTGACAATTTATGCTATTAATCTTTCTCCCATCATTCTCCAACAAGATCTTCAACCTTTTACCAGAGTAACTGTGCACTGGGGAAAGAGAAATATTCAGACTTTTCAGGGACTACTGTGCACTGGATCTTAATTGATGTTCATTCCAGGGGACCCAAAATGTCATTGTGGTCCTCCAGTTAAAGCAGGGACTTATGGAGGTCAGGTAATTAACAGAGTTTTAGCTCAGGTCCAACTTAGTGGGTCCAGTGGGTCTCTGGACTCATCCTGTGGTCATTTCCCCAGTGCCAGAATGTATATATGGCACAGACATATTTAGCAGCTGGTAGAATCCCCACACTTGTAGGATGAGGGCCATTATGGTGTGAACTCCTGAATGGTAGGGTGAGGGCCATTATCGTGTGAACGGCCAAATAGAAGCTTTAGAGCTACCTCTACTTAGAAAAACAGTAAACCAAAAACAATATTGCAGCCCTGGAGGGACGGCAAATATTAGTGCCACCATCAAGGACTTGAAAGACTCAGGGGTGGTGATTCCCACCACATCCCTACCTGTTCAACTCTCCTATTTGGCCTGTGTATAAGACAGATGGATCCTGGATAATGACAATACATTATCATAAGCTTAACCAAGTGGTGACTCCAAAGGCAGCTGCTGTACCAGATGTAGTTTCATTACTTGAGCAAATTAACACATCTCCTGGTACCTGGTATGCAGCCATTGATTTGGCAAATGCTTTTATTCCATTCCTGTCCATAAGGCCCACCAGAAGCAATCTGCCTTCAGCTGGCAAGGCCAGCAATATACCTTCACTGTCCTACCTCAAGGGTATATCATATCTCTGGCTTTGTGTCAGAATCTTGTTTGCAGAGATCTTGATCACTTTTCCCTTCTACAGGATACCACAAGGGTCCATTACATTGATTATATTATACTGATTGGATCCAGTGAGTAAGAAGTAGCATACATACTGGACTTACATACATACTTGGTGAGACATTTGTGTGCCAGGGGATGGGAAATAAATCTGACTAAAAGGGAACTTCTACCTCAGTAAAATTTCTAGTAGTCCAGTGGTGTGGGGCCTGTCAAGATATTCTTTTCAAGGTGAAGGATAAGTTGTTGCATTTTGCCCCTCCTACATCCAAGAAAGAGGCACAATGCCTAGTGGGCCTATTTGGACTTTAGAGGAAACACATTCTTCATTTGGGTGTGTTATTCTAGCCCATTTATCTAGCGACCCGAAAGGCTGCCCGTTTTGAGTGGGTTCAGAATAGGATAACGCTCTGCAACATGTCCAGGCTGCTATGCAAGCTACTCTGCCACTTGGAACATATGACGCAGCTGATCCAATAGTGCTTGAGGTGTCAGTGGCAGATAGGGATGCTAGCTGGAGCCTTTGGTAGGCCCCCATAGGTGAATCACAGAGCAAGTCTCTAGGATTTTGGAGCAAGGCCCTGCCATCTAATGCAGATAACCACCCTCCTTTTGACAGACAGCTTTTGGCTTGTTATCAGGCTTTGGTAGAAACTGAATGTTTGACTGTGGGTCATCAAGTTACCATGTGACCTGAACTGCCTATCATAAACTGCTTTCTGACCCATCTAACCATAAAGTTGGGCTTACCCAGCAGCATTCCATTCCATCATCAAATGTAAGTGGTAAATATGTGATTGGGCTCGAGTGGGTCCTGTGGAAACAAGTGGGTTTCATGATGAAATGGTTCAAATGCCCATGGTCCTCACTCCTGCTACCCACCTTCTCTCCCTCAGCCTGCACTGATGGCCTTATGAGGAGTTCCCTGTGATCAGCTGACAAAGGAAGAGAACACTGCACCTGGTTTACAAGTGGTGTCTGCATACCATGGCTCTGAACTATATGGAAACACCACCTGAAAGTGGACAGCCGGAGCTACAGCCCCCTTTAAACCAGTGTCCACTTGGGTGGGTAGGGGCCAGTTTTAAACAAGGCCAGTTTCATAAACATCATCAGACTACATGAGAATAAACTATTTTCTTTTTCTTTTAATAAGGTTTTATAAAACACACCACAAAATGTATCCTGTACCCTGAAATTCTGCCTACTCTTTTGTAGTGGTACAGCCAGCCTCTTAATATCTTAGCTATATTGAGATTCACAATTTTTAAAATAATTTACACCACTCAACAAACTACATTTGTTCAAAGTTGTGTTTAATTTTTCAGAGAGCATTAGGCCATAAATATGAGAACATTTGAACTTTATCATTGATAACTCCACTTGATGAGATGCATTTTCTGTTATTGCATTTAGACATGGAAATCCTACAGCGCTATTTGACATTAGGCAGTCTGGGGCCTATGGACATTTATGGATATTGCTTCTTTTGTTGTTATGTACTGTTTTGTTGGGAAATCTGCATTTATCAATTAAAACATAAACAAATGACATATATTCCTTATAAAACAACTCATCCTTTGAAACTTGGCAACATGCACAGTACATAAAATCCTACATTGATTTATTTCCCCCTTGTATTGCTCTTTTTATTGGATATGTTTAAACTGCTCTGGCAAAGATTACACGTAACTTCAAAGCTGCTAAATTTGTGATGGACAATCTTCTGCTCTCATCTTACTTGACTACTTTATAAAGACATGGGGACTCTAAATACCATTATCCCCAGGGGTCTCAGTATAGCCTCCTAATCTTGCCTGAGTGACCTTGTTCATCTCTTTGGTTTCAAGTGTCACGTAGTAAATGTTTACTTAGAACCTCAATCCTGAGTACCAATTTCAAACGATTTCTAACTTCCTATAAGACAGAAGTTGTTCATAGTTCTGTAATGCCTGTAAGATAAAGTCCAAGGTTTTTTTGAGATGAATACATGGTTCTTGTGTGACCTTGTTTCTAAAAATAATTCTCTGGAGAGCTCCCCTCAACAGACACCACTTTTTATATGCTGTGGGCTCACAAAAACATGTAGAAATTCTTATGATGCAAACCTGTTTTGTATCTTATTAACATATTTCCCTTTTCCTGGAATATCCTCTACTTAATTCAATAGAAACTTGCTCAATTTCAGAATCAGCTCTATCATGAAACCTTTTCTGAACTTTCCCTCTCTCACACACACACCCCACCTTTATTCAATCATCTGTTGATGGACACTTAGGTTGATTCCATGACTTTGCTATTGTAAATAATAACATGAAAAATACACAAGTGCAGGCATCTGTTTGATATAATGATTTATTTTATAAATCTCCATATTGTCTTCCATACAGGTTATACAAATTTACATTCACACCAACCGTGTATAACTGTTCCTTTTTCCCTGATGACTTGTCAACATTCGTGGTTATTTTGAGTTTTTAATAATAGCTATTCTGACTGGTGTAAGATTATATCACATTGTGGTTTAAATTTGAATTTCTCTGATAATTAGAGATATTGAACATTTTTTCATATGTTTCTTGGTCACCTGTCTTTTTTTGAAAAACATTCATCTTTACCCACTTACTAATAAGGTTTTAACTTCGTATCACTGAAAGAGGCGCGGAGGTGGGTAAGAGTCTTGAATTACCTATGCTGTGCCTCCCAAAACCCTTGGCAGCAGCAGCAGCTGTGTGGCAGGGAAAAAATATCTGTGTGGGAAGAAGAGGACAGTGATTATGGGACTGTGCATTGGAACTCACTCTGCCTTTCACAGGAGAAAGCAATGTTAGGAAGAACTCAGCTGGCTTCCGCAGTGGGAGCATTTAGACCTACCCAGAGGGGAAATGCCCATTCCAGTGGTCAGAACCTGAGTTTCAGTAAGCCTTGCCGTCCTGGCCTAAAGGGTTCTAGGGTCCTCAGTGAACTTGAAAGGTAGTCTATGCTACTAGCACTAAAATTTCTGGGCAAGTCTTGGTGCTGTGTTGGGCGCAGAGCCAGTGGACTTGAGGGGAAACAACCCAGTGAGACACTAGCCAGGGTAGCCAAGGTAATGTTTGCACCACCCATCCCCAGTCCCAGGCAGCACAGTTAACAGCTTTGAAAGAAATGCCTTCCTTCCACTTGAAGAGAGGAGAGGGAAGAGTAAAGAGAATTTTGCCTTATGACTTGGTTACCAACTCACCCACAGTAGGATACAACACTGGACACAATCCTGAGGCCCTATTTTCAGGCACCAGCTCTTAGATGACATTTCTAGACACACCCAAGGCCAGAAGGGAACCTCTTGCCTTGAGAGGATGGACCCGGTCCTGGAAGAATTCATCACCTACTGACTAAAGAGCCCTTGATCCTAAATAACCAGCAAGGTAGCCAGGAAGTACTCACCTTGGGCCTTGGATGAGACTCAGAGATGTGCTGGGTTCAGGTATAACCCAGAATATTCCAAGCTGTGGTGGGCACAGAGATGGACTCCTGCTTCAGTAAGGAAGAAGAAAGAATAATGGGGATTTTGTCTCGTAGCATAGGTACCAGCTCAGCCACAGTGGGGCAGGGCATCAAGCAGTCTCTTGGGGTCCCGAATTCTAGGTCTTGGCTATTGGATGGCATTTCTGAACCTGCTCTGGGCCAGCAGGGAGCCTACTGTTCTGAAAGGAGAGTCCTAGGCCTGGCCTCATTGACCACAAGCTGACTGAAGTGGCCTTGGGCCTTGAGCGAACATTAGCAGTAGGTTGGCAGTATTCGCCGTGGGCTTAGGACAGTGGTGGGCATGGGGAGTGACTCCATTGCTTATGAAAAAGTAGAGAAGTGTTGGCAGAACTTTATCTTGTGTCTGGGGTACCAATTCAGTTGTAGTAGAATAGAGCACCAGGCAGATTTCTAAGGTTTCCAACTTTAAGCCCTGGCTCCCGGACAGCATCTCTGAACCTGCCTAGAGCTACTACTTTGCTAAAGGATGGATGGGTTCACCTGCTGCTGATTGTATAACCATAGGGTCTTCAACAAAGATAGGCAGTAGCCAGACAGTGGTTACCAAGAGTCTTAGATAAAACTTAGAGCTATGGTGGCTTCGACTATGACCTAGCACAGTCCCAGTGGTGATGGCCACAGAAGTACTTGGGTCTCCCCTCCCTCACCTCTAGGCAGCCCAGCACAGAGAGACTTCATTTGTTGGGGGAAAGTAAGGGAAGAGAATGTATTAGCCTCTTCTCATGCTGCTAATAAAGACAGATATGGGAATGGGTAATTTATAAAGGAAAAATGTTAAATGGACATAGTTCCACATGGCTGGGGAGGCCTCATAATCATGGTGGAAGGAAAAAGAGAAGCAGAGGCACATCTTACATGGTAGCAGGCAAGAGAGCTTGTGCAGGGAACTCCCATTTATAAAAACCATCATATCTCATGAGACTTATTCACTGCCTTGAGAACAGTACGGGGGAAATCACTCCCATGATACAAAAGAGTCACCCAAAGTCTTAACTCATTTAAGTATTAATTCAAAAGTCCACAGTCTAAAGTCTCATCTGAGACAAGGCAAGTCCTTTCCACCTATAAACCTGTCAGATCAAAATCAATTAGTTACTTCCTAGATACAAAGGGAGCAGAGACATTGGGTAAATACACCAATGCCAATGGGAGAAACTGGCCCAAACAAAGGGGCTAAAGGCTCCATGCACGTCCGAAATCCAACAGGGTAGTAAAATCTTATGTTTCACAATGATGTCCTTTGACTCAATGTCTCACATCCAGGCCATGCTGACGCAGGAGGTCAGTTCCCATGTTGTTGAGCAGCTTTGCCCCTGTGACTTTGCAGGGTACAGCCCCACTCCCAACTGCTTTCATGGGCTGGCTTTGAGTGCCTGTGGCTTTTCCAATTGCACACTGCAAGCTGTTGGTGGACCTACCATTCTGGGGTCTGGAGGATGTTAGCTCTCTTCTCACAGCTCCACTAGGAAGTGCCCCAGTGGGGACTCTGTGTAGGGGCCCCCACCTTACTTTTCCCTTCCACACTGCCCTAGAAGAGGTTCTCTGTGAGGACTCTGCCCCTGCAGTACACCTCTGTCTAGACATCTAGGTGTTTATATACAACCTCTGAAATCTAGGCAGAGGTTTCCAAACCTCAATTCTTGGCTTCTGTGCATCCACAGGATCAATATCACATGGAAGCTGTCAAAGTTAGAGGCTTGCACCCCTGAAGCCATGGCCAAAGCTGTACCTTGGCCTCTTTTAAGCAGCACTGGAGAGGATGAGATGCAGGATACCAAGTCGCAAGGCTACACACAGCAGGGGGCCCTGGACCCAGCCCAGGAAACCATTTTTACTCCTAGACCATTTTTCACTCCTAGACCTGCAGCCTGTGATGGGAGGCGTTTCCATCAACATCTCTGACATGTGCTGGAACATCTTCCCCATTGTCATGGTGATTAGCATTTGGCTCCTCATTACTTATGCAAATTTTTGCAGTTTGAATTTCTCCTCAGAAAATGGATTTTTCTTTTCTACTGCATCTTCAGGCTGCAAATTTTCAAAATTTTATACTCTGCTTCCTCTTGAACACTTTGCTGCTTAGAAATGTCTTCCGTCAGATACCCTAAATTATCTCTCAAGTTCAAAGTACAACAGAGCTCTAGGGCAAGGGCAAGATGCTGCCAGTCTCTTTGTATAGCAAGAGTGACATTTAATCCAGTTTCCAACAAGTTCCTCGTCTCCATCTGAGACCACCTCAGCCTGAACTTTATTGTTCATACCACTATCAGCATTTTGGTCAAAATTATTCAACAAGTCTCTGGGAAGTCCCAAAATTTCCTACATCTTCTTGTCTTCTGAGCCCTCCAAGTATCTAGAAAGTTCCAACCTTTCCAACATTTTTCTATGATTTTCTGATCCCTCCGAAACGTTCCAACCTCTGCCTATTACCCAGTTCCAAAGTTGCTTCCCCATTTTTGGGTATCTTTAAAGCAGCATACTAGTACCAACTTTCTGTATTGGTTCACTCTCATGCTGCTAATAAAGATATAACCAAGACTGGGTCATTTATAAAAAAAGAGATTTAATGGACTTACAGTTACACAAGGCTGGGGAAGCCTCACAATCATGGCAGAAGACAAAGGAGAAGCAAAGGCACATCTTACATGGCAGCAGGCAAGAGAGCATGTGCAGGGGAACTCCCATTTATAAAACCACTATATCTCATGAAACATATTCACTGCCATGAGAACAATACTGGGGAAACTGCCCCCATGATTCAATTATCTCCAGCTAGTCCTGCCCTTGACACACGGGGATTATTACAATTAAAGGTGAGATTTGGGTGGGGACAGAGCCAACCCACATCAGAGAACAAGAGTCTGCCTGGTAATCTGAATAATTTTTCTGGATCTTATCCAAGACCACCAAGGCCATACCGTTGAGTCTGCAAGAGCCTCAGCATTACTGGGCTTGGGGTGCCCCTTAATGTAGATACAATTGTAGTGACCAAAAACAGAACACAGCACCCAAGTCTCTTCAAATATCTGGAAAGCCTTCCCTAAATGATGGTTACAAACAAGCCCAGACTGCAAAGACTACTATGAATACCTAACTCTAATTCTTAGACATGAGTGAACATCTATAGGCATCAAGACCATTCAGGAAAATCTGACTTCACCATATAAATTAAATAAGGCAAAAGTGACTCATTTCAGAATGATAGAGATATGTTACCTTTCAGACAGAGAAATGAAAAGTAGCTATCTGAGGAAATGCAATGTAATTCAAGATAACACAAAGGAGATATTTGGGATGCTATCAGGTGAATTTCTCAACAAGTTTGAAATAATTAAAAAGAATCAAGCAGAAGTTCTGGAGGTGATGAATGCAACTGACATACTAAAGAATGCATCAGAGAGCCTTACCAGCAGAATTAAATCATGAGCTTAAAGACAGGTGTGATAGTTAATATTAAGTTTCAACTTGATTGGATTGAAAGATGCAAAGTATTGTTTGTAAGTGTGTCTGTAAGGGAGTGTCAAAGGAGATTAATATTTAAGTTAGTGGATTAGAAGAGGCAGACTCACTCTTAATCTGAGTGGGCACAATCTTCTTGGCTGCCAGCATGGCCAGAAAACAGCAGGCAGAAGAAGGTGTAATGAGCACTAAGTCTTCTAGTTTTCATCTTTATCCCATACTACATGCTTCCTGCCCTTAAATATCAGACTCCAAGTTCTTCAGCTTTTGGACTCTCAGACTTATACCAGTGGTTTCCCAGAAGCTCTCAGGCCCTCACCCACAGACCGAAGGCTGCACTGTTGACTTCCGTACTTTTGAAATTTTGGGACTTGGACTGATCCATTACTGGCTTCCCTATTCCTAAACTTGCAGACGGCCTATCATGGGATTTATCTTGTGACTGTGTGAGTCAATTATCCTAAATAAACTCCCTTTCCTATATGTATATATCGTATTAGTTCTGTCCCTCTAGAGAATCCTGATACAACAGGCTATTTGAAAATACATAGTCATAGAAGACCAATAAAAAAAGAAAAACATAAAAAAGAAGGAAGCATGTCTACGAGATCTAGAAAATACTCTCAAAAGGCAAATTTAAGAGTTACTGGCCCTAGAGTGAAGGTAGAGAGAGAGAGAGACATAGATGTAGAAAACTTATTCAAAGAGATAATAACAGATAACATCCCAAACCTAGAGAAAAAATAAATATTCAAGTACAAGAAGGTTACAGAACACCAAGCAGATTTAACTCAAAGAAGACTACCTCAAGACATCTAATAATCAAACACTTAAAGGTCAATGATACAGAAAAGATCCTAAAAACAGCAAGAGAAAAGAAACAAATAACACACAATGGAGCTCCAGTAAGTTTAGGAGCAGACTTTTCAGTGGAAACCTTACAGGCCAGGAGACAGTTGCAGGACATATTTAAAGTGCTGAAGGAAAAAAAGAATCCTAGAAGAGTATATCCAGTGAAAATATCTTTCAAACATGAAGAAGAAATAAAGATTTTCCCGGGCAAACAAAAGCTAAGAAAGTTCACCAACACCAGATCTATCCTACCAAAAAAAAAAAAAAAAAAAAAAAAAAAAAAAAAAAAAAAAAAAAAAAAAAAATCCTAAAAGGAGTCCTTCAATCTGAAAGAAAAGTACACTATTGAGCAGTAATGAGAAATCATCAGAGTACAAAATTTACTGATAATAGTAAGTACACAGAAAGACATAGAATATTATAACACTGTAATTTTGATGTGTAAATTACTCATTTCTTAAGTAGAAAGACTAAAAGATGAGCTCAAAAAATAACTACAACAACTTTTCATAACACAGTACAACAATATATAAACAGAAAAAACAGTTAAAAATGTAGGGGGACAAAGTTAAAGTATAGAGTTTTAATTGGTTTTATATTTGCTTGTTTGTTTAAGCAATGAGTGTTAGGTTATCATCAGTTTAAAATAATGGATTATAGATATTATTGGCAAACTTCATGGTAACCTCAAATATAAAATCATTACAACATATACACAAAAAACAAAAAGCAAGAAATTAAAACATACCACCAGGGAAAATCAACTTCACTAATGAAACACAGGAAGGATGTAAGGTAGGAATAGAAGACCACAAAACAACCAGAAAACATCAAAATGGCAAGAGTAAGTCCTTACTTATCAATAATAACATTATTTGCAAATGGACTAAATTCTCCAATAAAAAGACATAAAATGACTGAATAGATTTAAAAAAATAAAGACCCAAATATCTGTGGCCTAGAATAAATATACTTCACTTAGCAAGGTCTAGATAGACTGAAAATGAAAAAAAAAAAAAATGAAAAAAGATATCCCATGCCAATGGAAACCAATAAGGAGCTAGAGTAGCTACACTTATATCAAATAAAATAGATTTCAGGAAAAAAACTATAAAAAACAACAAAGAAGGTCATTATATAAAGATAAAAGGATCCATTCAGCAACAGCCTATAATAATTGTAAATATATATGTGCCCAACACTAGAGCACCCAGATATATAAAGCAAATATTATTAGAGCCAATGAGAGAGAGAGAGACTCCAATAAAATGATAGTGGGAGACTTCAGCAACCCATTTTCAAGATTGGAAAAATCATTGACAGAAAATCAACAAAGAAACGTCAAATTTAACCTGCACCATAGAACAAATGGACATAACAGATATTTTCAGAACATTTCATCCAACAGCTACAGAATGCACATTATTCTCCTCAGCACGTGGATCATTCTCAAGGACAGACCATATGTTAAGCTACAAAATATGTCTTTAAAAAATAAAGTCTTTAATCCATTATAATTTTGGTTTATGGTGAGAGAGATGGGTCCAATTTCATTATGCATAAGGCTATACATTTTCCATCACCATTTTTTGAATAAAGAAGTATTGTATTTTCAATGTATGTTTGGTTTAAAAAATCTGCATACTCATATGGACCTGAACAGTTCAAACTCATGTTGTTCAATGGTCAACCATAAATGCCTATGCTTGTCTTTCATTTTCATTCCTCCTCCTCTCTGATCCACAAACTTCATATTTATAGTTAAAGACTATTTATTATTACCCTACCCTTTACAATAACAATCAAAGGTATCTGCATATTTAAAAAAATCAATCACTATTTACAGATTTCTGTTATGTTTTGCCTCCTTCCTAAGAATATATTTCTATAAAAAACTTTTTCCGCATCTCAAAGTTTTCCATTCTTCATGGAGCTAGACAGTTCCCTTCTTCTCTTATTTTATTTAGGATTCCTGAAACTACTGCGTTAATAGTTCTTTATTCAGAGAGAAACTTCCCATCCTCAGTTTAGCTTTAGAACCATGATCTATTTAACTTTGTGTCTAGGTTTCCATGACTGATCAACAATGAGACATGTACACATTTTATTAGCTTGAGTTCTTTACTTCTATCTTTTCCGGTTATCAAATTAGGCTTCCTATGCTTTGCTGAATAAGTCATGAATGCACCATCTTTCAAAATTAGGTAAGTAAACAGATGTTAATTAGGGAGTTATTGTCTTACTCTTCCAACTCCTAAAAAGAAGAATTTAATTTGGCACAGTTTAGAATAGGAGGACTTAGAGGAAAGTAAGTCTCCTTACTTTAAATACAATGTCAGATTCAAAACCTAAGGTATTGAAATACAATCATACATAATTGTCATGTGTACTTTTTAAGACAGAGATATTCATAATTATGTGTTATCAATGTTGCTTCAATTTAAGTATTGAGCCCTATTTAGGAGGATGTGCTTTCAAAGAAATAATAAACAAACTTTGACCATTATTAAACTCCGTCTTAAACATAAGCCTAAATATATATATATATATATATATATATATATATATATATATATATATATATCACCAAGCACTTGAGAGACAAATTAAGCTTGAAACTTAAAATTGGTCAGTCTTATCTCTGAGTTGGTCAAATAAAATAACTCTTACTTATAATCTCAATAATATATTGATAGGTTACAAACTGATAGTCTAAAATACATGTAATTTAAAAAATGGTTTTTACTACACTACTTTTTTTCTCATTTTATAAATTAAGATTCAAATTGAAATAACTCTTATATAATACTTTCTTATTTTGTATTAGAATTTGCTGGGTTGTAATTTCTACTAATTTGTCCTAATTTTGCTCTCTGGAGCCACACAGACTAAATCTACCCTGTCTTCAATTATTTGAAAGATTTTTACTTTTAAGAAGGCTATATTTGTCTTTCAAGCCTAACATTCATAGTTTCTATATAATACTTCAAGATTCCTTCAACATTCTGATTATGATTTTCTGTAAAGTCTCTCACTCACAGATTGATCAATTCATTGATCATCTAATTGATTCATTTATTCAATCATGCAATTATCAACTAGTTAACATGTGCCAGGGACCATGGGTTGTGCTGAGAAGCTACTGATAACAACAGCCTCTGTCTTGTATTTTTTCAATCCTTTATAGAATTAGCCACTTTTATTCTTTTATGTCCATTTACATGATTCTAATGCAGAAACAGTTACTTCCTTGCATCTAAATGGTTACAAATTTTTCTCATCTGATTGGTGTCTCCCAAGGCAGAGCTTATTAGGTGATTATATAACTATAGTTAAGAGCATGAACTAATGAGCAGGACTAGGCTCAAATCTTGACTCTGAGCCTTACTCCCTATAGAACTATGGGCATATGAGTCTGAGCTCATTTTCCCACCTGTAAAATAGAGATGTAACCAATAGCTACCTTATAAGGTTGTTGTGAGAGTTTCTGTGATTGGATATTTCAGTCTGCTTTCATTGGCCATGCAGGTGGTGAAAAGATTTCTGTGTTCCTGTAAAAGACAGACTGACAGCCCAACTATTCACCATGCGAGCTTTTTCTCTTTAAGAATGTGTTTTAATAGATATTTTACTGGAAATACACAAAAAGTGACTTTTAGGAATGAGACACCATTTAAGTCAAAATGTAATGATGTCTCTAAATTTCTTTTAATGATCTCTCTCTTTCGCTCTTCCTTGAATATTCTCTTTTATGGAGAATGTAGAAGTCACACTGTCTCTTAAAATAAAAATCTCCTTTTATACCTGTTAGAAAAGTCAACTGCTTTAATTTTGTTTTTTGTTCAGCTTGATAAAGTCATACACTTCTAAATACATTTTAATACAGATATTTACAAGCATGATAGAATTAATCTTTCCCTCTTCTTCCAGATGAAAACAATTATAAGAACACAATAAAAATATCAACAAATTAAAATCATATCCCAGCCAACATACAGATTAATACAAAATTAAATGCAAATTTGAAGTAGTTATATTCTGCTTGTATGCTTAACATGATTATAATTACTTTGTTTTAGATCTTTCCTATATAGTAACACAAGACAGCTTCAGAAAATAACTTATTCCTGTGCTGACATGATAAATATAATGTGTGTGACTATCACCGCATGATAAATAGGACCTTTTATATTCATGAAGTTGGATGTCAGACTCAACTGACAAATGTGTATCATATTCAATGTATTTATTTCAAGGCTTGTTAAAATTACTCCATCTTGCTGCAGATGGATAAAATAACAACCACTTTTCTATGTTTTATGGATTAAAACAGTATGAAATGATGGCTTTAAATTTCCTGTGTTTACAAGTTTATTAAAACCCCACAACAAGTTATATATTTGATTAAAGATTTATAGAAGACACACTGGATTGCATTCTTACAGGGAAACGTCATTCATAAGGAAATGTTCAAACACTGAAGCACTCTGACAACATCCATCACAGCTACAGAGAGGTAAGTTCCAAGGTGAAAAAATTGCAGTCATGAAAAATATAACACAAGAACAAAAGGAATAAGTCATTAGATTCAAAATACATAACTGCAACTATATTTTTCATACAGTGGGTTAAATTAAAATGGCAATAAAAGAGAACCTAAGAAGACCAAAATCTTTTAAATGATTTAAATATCTTAACCACTTCTAAGTTTAAAAAGAACACAGATTTAAAATATTCTCAAAATATGTCAAATAAAGAAGCAGCAACAAAAGAATGCTCTTTAAGGTGTTTTACTGAACTGTGCTATCCAAAAAGAAGAGAATATTTCAATCAGTTGAATTGAAATAGCATTCAAAATCATTTTTTCACTTTTACTAGCCATATTTCACATACTCTAACCATATGTGGCTAGCGACTGCTTTATTAGGTAGTGCGGACAGATTGTTTTAATCAGCACAGTTTTACTGGAGGATGGTATTCTAGAATTTTAAGAAAATATTATATAATTAAATTGTGATTGGCACATGAAGGCAATGTTTTAGACATGTAAAATGATATTTAAAAACTGAGGAAAATTAGCTGAGATTATTTGTATATAATTAGTTGAAAGAACACCTGTGCATTTTCTACTGGACATACATTTGTGCACAACTGCTAAATCCAGGTAACTTTTTAAAAACTAGCTTCATTGCTTATGGTTATCTTTTTAATTCCAAAATGCTCAGAAGAGATACAACTATGTCTATTAAAACTAATGAATAAAGAAATAAAAACAGGTGGACTCATTCATTTCACAGCCCTTCACATAAGAAGATAAATTTAAAATTAGGGCAGTAATTGTGGTAGAATCATCCACTTTAATGAGTAAGTAGCGATGTAAGATAAGGTGAGAAAACTGAGGCAGCAAAACTGGAGACCTAGTGATAGATTGTTGCAGCTCACCAAAAATCATCCAGAGGCCAGCTGCATAATGCAGGATTCAAGAGCATGGGTTCTGTAATCAGATATCTGTGCCACTGAACTAAATTATATATTCTTAGTCAAGTTACTTAAATTCTTGATTCATTAGTTTCTTCATCTGTAAAAGAAGATAAAAATACTATGTTTTTCATTACAATTGTTATGAAGATAACAGGGAAGATAATAAATGTTAATGAGCAGTGGTATTTATAAAAACTTTTATTAACATAATTGTCATTTTACTATAATTGTCATTTACTGTGTTAATATATTGATGATTCATATTTGATTAATAATATACAGATGCTCCTTGCCTAAGGGTAAGGTTATGTTCCAATAAACCCATTGTAAGTTGACAATATTGTTAAGTAGAAAGTGTGCTTAAAACACCCAACAGGCAGAACATCATAGCTCAGCCTAACCTAGATTAAACATACTCAGAATACTTACATTAAACTATAGCTGGTCAAAAATGATCTAACAAAAAGCCTATTTTATAATAAAGTGTCAAATATCTCATGCAATGTATTAAATACTGTACTGAAAGTATAAAACACAATGGTTGTATGGGTAATGGAAGTACCGTTTCTACAGAATGCATATCACTTTCATACCATGTTAAAGTTGAAAAACTGTAAGTTAAACAATTTCAAGTTAAGAAAGACCTCTACTGGTATGATTACATAATTATTATAATAATCTTATAAGAATTAATACTGTTAATGGTATTATTTTAAGAAAAACCTGGGCTATTTTTAAAATACAGATTTTTAAAACTTATATCTTGTAATCAGAATTTTTTAGGTTAAAGCTTACTAATCAATCTGTTTTACAAAGTCCCCAAGCAATCTTATATTTGCCTACACTTGAGAACCTTTGGTAGTACATTTGAGAATTGAGACTGATTTTGAATCTCGACACTGACACATGTCCTGGAGCCTTAGTTTTCTCATGTGTTAAATGAAAAATATTTCCTTCATTAAATTATTACAAGGATGATGATATTATTAGCAAACATCTCAACAAATTCCATTGAACTTGCAATAATTTAAAGAGAGCTAATTTACAAAAGGGCTACTTATGAAGATAAGAGTAGTTCATAGGCATAGTACAAAGAAATCCCCCTATAAAGCTAGCAGCATCAAGCTGTACCTTCATCAAGCCTGAAAGAAGGAGGGAGCCAAGGTTAGCAGAAGGAGTGGGAGTTGTGTAGAGCAGGCTACTATGAGAGGAACAGAGACACTGATGAAACATAGACATTCTAAGGGAATTTCACAGGGAAGAACCAGGGAAATAGATATCCTCTCCTTACTTTCCATTCTCTTTTCATCCTCTTGTTTCCTGTCAGGGTCTTAATGTCTGAACTCAACAGTAGGTCAGAGGCCGAAGAAGCCTGTTGATGATACCCATGTATATCAATCTCCCATAGCAGAAAACAGGGGGAAGGCAAGTAAAAAGTAGATATGGAGAGAAGATAATGAGAAATACATGTTATACATTTAAGGTTTCTAGTACATTGTCTCATTTTCAATAAATGGTTTATCATTTTTATGTTGGAATGTGTTCTGGATGACTACATGAATGGTTCCAGCAATATAAATAATACCTGTTCATTAAAAATACATTGAGGATAAGATGAAGTAGACAATCTGGATAGAAATCAGTGAAATCATACAGTGTATTTTGATGAACTACATCTCTATAAACTTGATAATCATTTTCATAAATATCTTACACTTTAGTGATTTTTTCACATTACTAAGTAATAAAAAATACTCTAAAATAACCCTTTAAGGAAGTCAAAATTTACCTCCATCCTCTATTTAATTATGAGAATTCTGAGATTTTACTTGATTTGATGAATGCATGGAAGAACTAGGACTGAGATTCACACCTTCTCTGTTGCTTTAAACTTTATTTTGCTTAAATGGTTACTCTGTCGCCCAAGTCATTCTTATAACAAAATGTACACATGAAGATGCCATATAGGACACCACTTGTTTTTTCATCGCTGAGTAAATACCTGAAGGTTGTGATTCTCAAAGTGTGGTTCCTTGACCAAGCATCCCAATCACTGCCTGCTGGGAACTTATTATAAATTCATATTTTTGCCTCTCCTAGCCCCTTGAACCAGAAATTCTAAGGGTGAAGACCAGGAACCTGTCTCTTTCCAAGCCCTCTGGTGATTTTGATGTAGCTGAAGTTTGAGAACCCCTCCTTTAACGGATTACCTTTAATCACCTACAGGCAGCTACCACAGTTGAAACCTGAGTGTCTGGAAAGAACCAACATATACTGATGAGGATTTTTTCTACAGTTTAAGACTGATTTAAAAATAAATCTGTCTCCATAGAAACCTATTGACCATTATGTTTCTGTTTCCAGAAAGTTGCTTAGTAGAAACATAAAACATGGCATTTATTTTCATTACACGATTGACTGTAATATGTTTCAAAACTATCAGGTTTCTTATTCTCTTTCTTTTTAATGGATTTTATGAAATTCCCATAAATTCTAACATCAAGCCCAGAAATCATATATCATAACAAGATCCAAAAACTTTAACTCAGATCAACATGGCCTGCTTTGATCTGATTTTCTTATAAAAATTAGTTGAGGATGTAAGGTATGAGTCAAAAATGTTTTTCCATAAAGTGTCACATAGTAAATATTTTGGTATTTTTAGACCATATTGTCTCCTGAAACCATTCAACTTGGCCATAATACAAAGCAGCCATAGACAACACATATACAAATGGGCTTTATTTATTTAAAGTATGTCTGTTATTAAAAAGACAAGCGATAACAAATGTTAGTGAGGGTGTGGGAGAAAGGAAGCCCATCTACATTTATAGTGAGAATGTAGAATGGTGATATGGTTTGGTTGTGTCCCCACTCAAATCCCATCTTGAATTATAGGTCCCATAATTCCCATGTGTTGCGGGAGGGAACTGATGGGAGATAACTGAATCACAGAGGCAGTTTTTCCCATGTTGTTTTTGTAGCAGTAAATAAGTCTCATGAGATTGGATGGTTTTGTAAGGGAAAACTCCTTTCATTTAGCTCTCATTCTCTCTTTGCCTGCTGTCATGTAAGGTGTGTTTTTTACCTTCTGCCATTATGGTAAGACCTCACCAGCTGAGTGAAATTGTGAGTCCATTAAACCACTTTTCCTACATAAATTACCCCATCTCAGGTGTATATTTATTAGCAGCATGAAAATGAAAAAATACAGTAAGTTGGTGCCAGTAGAGTGGAATGCTTTCATAAAGGTAACCAAAAATGTGGAAGTGACTTTGGAACTGGGTAATAGGCAGAGCTTGAAATATTTTGGAGGGTTCAGAAAAAGATAGGAAAATGTGGGAAAGTTTGGAGCTTCCTAGAGACTTGATAAATGGCTTTGACCAAAATGTTGATAGTGATATGGACAATAAAATGCAGACTGAGGCAGTCTCAGATGGAGATGAGGAACTTATTGGAAACTGGAGCAAAGGTGACTCTTTCTATATTTTAGCAAAGAGACTGGTAGCATTTTGTCCCTGACCTAGAGATTTGTGGAATTTTGAACTTGAGGGAGGTGATTTAGGGTATCTGGTAGAAGAAATTTCTAAGCAGCAAAGTATTAAAGACATGACTTAGGTTCTGTTAAAAGCATTCAGGTTTAAAAGGAAAACAGAGCACAAAAGTTTGGAAAATATGTAGCCTGGTGATGCGACAGAAAAGAAAATCCCATTTTCTGAGGAGAAATTCAAGCCAGCTGCATAAATTTGCATAAGTAGTGAGGAGCCAAATGTTAAATGCCAAACCAATGAACAAAATGTGTCCAGGGTCACACAGAGACCTTTGCAGCAGCCCCTCTTACAGACCCAGAGGCCTAGGAAGAAAAAAATGGTTTTGTGGGCTGAGCCCAGGGCCTTCCTACTGTGTGCAGCCTAGGGACTTGGTGCCTTGTGTCCCTGGTGCTATAGCCATGGCTAAAAGAGGCCAAGGTACAGCTCAAATCATGTCTTCAAAGGGTGCAAGCCCCAAGCCTTGGCAGCTTCCATGTGGTGTTGAGCCTGTGGGTGCACAGAAGTCAAGAATTAAGGCTTGGGAACCTCTGCCTAGATTTCAGAGGATGTGTAAAAATACCTGGTATCCAGGCAGAAGCTTTCTGAAGGGTGGCAGCCCTCATAGAGAACCTCTGCCAGAGCATCGTGAAAGGGAAATGTGGTGTTGAGGTCCCGACAGAGTCCCCGCTGGGGCACTTCCTAGTGGAGTTGTGAGTCGAGGGCCACCATCCTCCAGACCCCAGAATGGTAGATCCTCCAACAGCTTGCACTGTGCACCTAGAAAAGCCACAGACACTCAATGCCAGCCTGTGAAAGCACCCAGGAGGAAGGATATACCCTGCAAAGCTACAGAGGCAGAGCTCCCCAACACCATGGGAACCCACTTCTTGCATCAATGTGACCTGGATGTAAGACATGTAGTCAAAGGACAAAATTGCTTTAAGATTTGACTACCCCACTGGATTCCAGACTTGCACAGGGCCTTTAGTCCCTTCGTTTTGGCCCATTTCTCCCATTTGAAATGGGTGTATTTATACAACGTCTGTACCTCCATTGTATCCAGGAAGTAAGTAACTTGCTTTTGATTTTACAGGCTCAGGCAGAAGGAACTTGCCTTGTCTCAGATGAGATTTTGGATCATGGACCTTTGAGATAATGCCGAAATGAGTTAAGACTTGGAAGACTATTGGGAGAAGGCATGATTGGTTTTGAAAAGCGAGGACATGAGATTTGGGAGGGACCAGGTGCAGAATGATACGGTTTGGCTGTGTCCTCACTCAACTCTCATCTTGAATTGTAGCTCCCATAATTTCCACATGTTGTGAGAGGGACCCGGTGGGAGATAACTGAATCAGGGGTGCAGTTTTCCCCATACTGTTCTTGTGGTAGTGAATAAGTCTCATGAGGTATGATAGTTGTATAAAGGGAATCCTTTTTTGCTTGGCTCTCATTCTCTCTTTGCCTACTGCCATGTAAGACATGCCTTTTGCCTTCTGCCATGATTGTAAGGCCTACCCAGCCACGTGGAACTGTGAGTCCATTAAACCTCTTTTCCTTTACAAACCACCTAGTCTCAGGTATGTCTTTATCAGCAACATGAAAACAGACTAACGCAATTGGTGCAGCCATTGTGGAAAACAGTATGGATATTCCTAAAAGGTATTCAAAATAGAGATAACTATATGACCCAACTATGCCTCTTCTGTGTACAAACCCAAAGAAAATAAAATCATCACCTCCAAAAGATATCTGCACTCCTGTTTATCGCAAGATTATTCACAATAGCTAAGATATGGAAACAACCTAAGCATCCATGGATAAATGAATGGGTAAAGAAATAGTGATATATATATATATATATATATATATATATACATACACACACACACACACACACACACACACACACACACACACATATAGGTACATATGTACAATATACACATACACACATAATAGAACATTACACAGCCTTAAAAAGGAAAGAGATCCTGCCATTTGCCACAGAGTGGATGACCTAGAGGATACTATGCTAAGTAAAGTAAGCCAGACAAACAAAAATACTGCATGGTCTCTTTCACATAGGGAAAGTAAAAACAAAACAAAACAAAACAAAGAACTATAAGAACAGAGCTGAAAAGTGGGGTGGGGGAGAATAAGAAATATGGATCAAAGGGCGCAAGGACGTAGTTATCTCACATGAGTAAGTTTAGAGACCTAAGGATAGCAAAAGGACTATAGTTAATATTGTATCATACACTGGAAATTTGGTAAGAGAGTAGATTTAGGTATTCTCACCACACTCACACAGAAGAAAGGTAACTACGTAAGATGAGAGATACATTAATTTACTTGACTGTAGTAATCATTTCACTATGCATACGTATATCAAAATATCATGTTGTATACTTTAAATATATACAATAAAATATTTTTAAACTGTACATTAAAAAAAAAACTGTATTTATTGAAAAAACTCATGGAATTTGGTCCACAGGCCACTGTTTGTCTACTCTTGGTCTAAGGAATCTTGTATTCTAATGATAACACTTTACATAAGAAAAGTAGAACTAAGGCAGGTGAAGAATTTTGTACAAATCATATAGCTGAACATGAGGCAGTTTCACTAATTGATTCTCAATCAGGTGATATGCTCCTTTAAAATGCATTATAGCTTAAGTTCAGCATCATTCATTACCATTAATACATTTTATTCATTATATTCTATTCTAGATTATCTTAATTTTGTATGATTGTCACAAAAGAAATGGTGTTTGGTTTTCCTTTAGATGATAGGTTTTGTTTTTGAAATTGTTTTATAATGTTATGGCTTTGTGTTTTTCTTTTCCATGACAATAACACTAGAAAATCAATTACAATGTAAGAATATTACTAATGCTAAAATGTCAGTGAGAGGTTGGCCCCTATCACAATGAATAGCCACTATCACATGAGATTCTTGGCTTCTGCCTGGCAAACACTTGCCAACCATTTTAAAAGCATAGCTATTTAGACACACAGCCATCCATCCTTTTCCCTGAAGCAAAGTACTTTGCTCTTTGATGACATAAGTAAGAACTTGCTTAAGGTGATAACATCTGCAAAGCTGGCTTTGTCTCTCTATTTGAAATGTGTTCCTCCCCTTTTCCTATTATTAGGTCTGACCCCCGGATGCTAAACCTCATGTGACTGACTTTCATCTCTTTTTGATAAATCAATATAATTCTCATATTCTGTGCCTGCTCTTTTAGATTTCTGGCATGTAAAGTAGACACTTCTGGGATAACTCATTTTAGACATATAATTTCAAATCAGTTTTATTTAGAGCAGAATTATAAAGACAAGGTCTTCAGAGGCAATGCAACAAACAATAATTATAAATGCTAGCTATAAATCAAAAAGCATTGCAACATTTACATTAAGTGACAACTGATAGTTAACCTTCGTGTCAGTGAACAATAGGGAGTGGTGGAGACTTGGGCAAACTGGAGCAGACATGTTCTGTAGAAAGGAAACAGTCACTGCTTTCTACCAATCTTAGACTATAAAATCCCAGGGTACTCTCTTTTCCAGTTTTTTCATACCGAACTCTTAAATATTGTCTACTAATTCCCTCAAGGCAGTATACAAAGTTTGTTTTTTTTTTTTAATGTAAAAGAACTGACTGCTCATTGACTACCACTTGAGAAACTTTGATTTGAGTTTCTATACATTATTTGAAATATCCAAGTTTATATTCTAGTGTTCCCAAAGTTACAAGAACAAAGTTTCTTCTAAGTGGTTTAATTATTTTATAGTGAGATTTAGCTGTGATCTTGATATCACATCAAAAAATTCACAATGTCTACTATGTCTACTGTTCTGCATGGTTGCTTTGTTGCAATGTTCACTTAGGCATTTCCTATTTCCTCATTGTCTAGGTCCCCAGCTGATGGATTTTAACTGACTTGTGGGCTGACTCTGCTGTAGGAGCATAACCACAATTGATGACTGTATTCTGAATAAGATGTGGCATTCAAGTAATCCTATGCAAAGGCACTCAATAACCTCCTGTCTTCTTGATTCCAAATACTGTATACATATACATAAAGGTTATCATATACTCTTCAGCTATCTAGGTTATCTTGACATGCTTCAATTATTTTGTAATTGTCACTGTTTTTCAACAGTTGTGCCCTTGAAATGCATTTGCTCTTTTGACTAATCAGATAACTTGAGGATGCAGTGCCACTTCTGCAATAAAGCCAATATTGGTAAAAGTCATTTGGTATTTTAAAGGATCCATATTAGAGGAGAAAATTATACCAACCACTGTAATTTATGGGAAATTGTGTTAAAGCAGCTGGGTCTCTAAATTTCTACTTATGAAAAATTTAACTAAAAATGTTGTTTTTTATTACTGTGACCAAACTCAAACGCTGATTTAAAAAAGTGATTCTACAGTGAGTCACTCATATTGCATTTTCATTTAATCCTAAAATAGCAGTCTGTTGCCAAACAATAGAAATAACAGAATAACTGAAGCTTGTCAAGACTAGGAGTTGATTAAACCTAGAAATGGTTCCCTGTGAAATTGACTGTGAACTAGATTTTATGAACCCATTATACTTTGCAGATATGACTTATATAGATTAATCCCTCAAGAAAAATTTAAGGAAAGTAAAGATACATGACCAAAAACTGTATGTGTTGCTATTACAACAAAATATAAGGTTAAATATACACCAACTTGCATCTTTAGTGCTTTATCTTATCAAAGTGCCTGCATGTTTTTACAGGAAGAATGTAAAATTGGCTATTTTAAATTATTCCCCCAAGGCAGTATATACAAATGTCCATGGGCAAGTCATAAGTAATTGTTTGCTATCCACTCTTCCCTTAGCAAATACAATGCTGTTTTTTTTTATCATGAAATGGGTAGCGCTGAAAACAAACTGCTTGATGTTTTTTTAGATGGAAAACAATTTGAGAACATAGCATTTTTGAAACCTTTAGTTTCAGATTTTATTACTTTTCAAAAAGCCATTGATAAAAATTTTCAGAAAAAAAACCTTCCCTAGATGCCAATGAAAAGACAAGAGAATAAATATATATATATATATATATTACTATGCAAAAGAACTATTCGTTAGAGTTAAACATTTTTTAAAAATTTATATGCAATGACAAATTCAGAGGAAATAAAATATATCCTGTGACTACTGTTTATCGTCCCATCATCCAAATATTGATTCAATATACGTATTTCAGAATATATAACACCCTGTCTAGTACAATATACACTTCATCTGAGCTATGCAATACTGATGAGAAGAATGAGAAGGTCATTGACTTTTAACCATTATACTAACTTGAGATAAGTCAACCATTCATTAAATGGCAATCATGTAAGGGCTGTTTTAGCTGTAGGTAATTAACCCAGATCTTTTACAGATAAAATATATTCCGCTACTGCCCCCCAATGTCAGTTCCACCTTTCCCTTTTGTCTTGAGACCTTGCAATCACTATTCCTTTACTCAGCCCATTTTACTTACTTTCAAATATTCAATTAAAATATTGTAAATGTCTGGATATAAATTAAAAAACCTAAACCCTGTGGTTTATTAATCTTGTTCCATGATTCCCATGAAATATTTTCCTTCACTATTACCTTCCTTCATATTTTGCTTAAGCTCCTAGATTACTGTAGTTTCCATTAAAAATTCCAAATTTCTTAGCAATATCTTTTTAAAAGGTACAATATTTTTGAAACAGGCAAAGTAAATCATTAATACAATGTCTGGTTCATTGGAAGCACCCCATGAAAAGTATTTCTATGCTGGAGATGACAAGAGATGAGGTAGAAGAGCTAGGTAAAGACAGATAATGGGAAGCAGATAACGTGGACCTTAGGTCTGGCAATCAGATTTCCATATTAGATAAATAATTCTGACAGCCAAAGAGAAGATGCATTTGTTGGGGCAAGAGTAGAGGCAGGGACAGTTGGGAGACTTTTTTAGTGAACATGGAGATAAATTATATAAAATTATCAAAATTAACCCAGTTAAAGAGAATAGATGATTAGGGGTTCTTAAGCAAAAGTCCATTAATGAGTCTCAAACAATTCATAAGCTTTCTGAAATGTACATATAATTGTCTATCCTTGTTTGATATACATATTACCATTCACACTTTTCTTTTTGGGACAGATTCTAAAAGAGATCCTCAAAAAAGCCCAAAAGTATTAAGAACCTCTGTTGTAGAGTGTTACATGCAGTGGATTAAGAATGTAACTCTGAGTAACACTGATATTTAAGGGGTAGATCAAGGGAAAAGGGCAAAGAGAAAAATCCAGATGTATAAAGAGAAATTGGTGCGTGTGCTGCTTTACAATCTAAGGAAATACAAGCTTTTAAAAAAGGAGAATGAGTTTAACTGTGTACAGTGCAGCATGGAAGTCTTGCATGCAAAGAAACTTCAACTGGTGTTCAAAATTAAAGTGTCATTGAGGACCTTAAAAAGAACAGTTTTTGAAAGAACAATAATTTATAATTAGGATAATTCCATACCATCAAGGAGTGTTTGGAAATATGTGTTTTCAGATTGTTGTAATGACTGAAATTTCATTCACAGGATTAAGAGATGCTAAACATTTTCAAAATATGTGCAACTATTTTGAACAATGAAGATATAAACATGAAAGTCAGAATAGAGTAGACTTGGCAACTAATGGGAGTGTAAAAGTGAAGACGTTGAGAGCAGAATGCATATCGTAAAGCTAAAATCAGAAACAAACAAAAGATATTAGAGAGCAGCTACATGTATACTTTCTTTGTAGAATAAGGAAGATTTAAACATATATGTTGACTAAGGAGTAAAAAATCTGAAGAGAAAGTGATATTGAAAAATAATATCATAGACCAAGGCTCTGGAGAAGTTCTCTGGGTGATGCAAGAATTGGCAAAAATATAAATGATTTGACCTTATATATGAGAGAAAAAATCTCATTCTATGTGACAGGGGAAGGAGATGCCCTTGGGTATTATGAATTATCTCCATGAAATATGGTTGAGTGTTAGTGAAGCAGATGATTTCTAATTTTTCATCTGTTTACTGCAGTACATTAAAGAAAATATTTTTCCTGCGCTAATAAATAAGATGCATTTATAACTGTTTGAAAAAATGTATCATAGACTCGTGATCATATTTTTACAGTCAATCTTGATATACACATGCAATCTCTCTATAGAGTAAACATTTCTTCTTCTTCTGAGCACTTACTCTATCCTAGGTATTACTCTGGCCCTTAATAATATAAAGGGTAAGTGGATATCCTTTGATAATTTTCATGTACATGAGTGCTAATACAATTTTACCCTCAGATCTTGAGTTAGAAGAAAAGTTGATCTGCAGAGCTTTTAGTCAAATGTATTATATCTACAACATATTATCTTGTGTGATTTTCCTGGGCTTAAAAATATGCCTTTCCTAAGCTTTATCAAACACTGCATGGAGTCAAAAATATCGCTGAGTAATTTTAAGGAGTCCATACAAAAACTCACCAAAAGTAGAGGAACAGAATTTAACTACCAGTCCTAGAGGTCTTTGCATGCTATATGACCTCTTCTCCAGTAGCATCTCTGCACTTTTCTCCGATATATACTCAGTTTGTGGGAAATACAGAGAGAAGAGTACTAATAAAGGCAAGTAACTGGGGTTAATCTGCCAGGATACTTTAAAATAACAGTGAGTAAACTATAGTGAGGTTCCTGGTTGCCGAAGGCCCAGGTCTAGGGGAAGAGGATATAAAATTGGAACAAGATAAAAAAACTTCTGCCTTCATCCTTTCTAATTGATGTCTTGTTTTAGGTCTCTATTTGTGTTTTGATGGGTATAAACGTGTCTTGTAGCCTGAAAGATTGCTGATTAACATTCTTGGAGTGTACAACTGTGCAACCTTGCATCTCTCTGGATAAATTTACATACAGATTTCAATGAGAACCTTTGGGTGTCATCCATAACACGATTAGCTCTTCTAAGTACCAAACCATTATGATTGTTTTACATGCAAATGTGAGTTTATTTTCCTTCTAAAACTGTAATCAATGTAATTATTCTTAAGTAAACATCAGTAGCACTGTTCCTAGCTCCAGAACACCACAATGAAATAATCAGCACGAATATTTGAAGAAATTCCATGATAAAGAGGATATAGGACTACTTTAAGTCCAGATGAACATGTCTATAAATTGGGAAGGTCTGGATAACTGCTGAAGCATCTATCAGCTATATGTGCATACTTTTTATAAAAAATGTATTTTGAAGTTCTAAAAGTTATCTTCATATTTCAAACAAACAGGTGGTAAAATATATCCAGACAAAGATTATTTATATACTGAGAGAGACAAAAAGAAAAAAGTATATATGGTTTATAATAATAGTATATGCCATCCCACTCTTAAATAATTGAATTGACTTATGTTTCAATGATTAGTAACAAATGATTTATTTTAATTAATCAACATCCATATAACAAAGATATCGTATTTACTTGAAAACATAGGTTTTAAATTTGTATAAAGTATCAAGTTTTAAAATCATTTTCATTTCTGTGTCTGTGAAATCTTAAGCTCAATAACAGAGTTACCTTAAAGCTAATTATAACATAATTGACTTATTCTGGTTTAAAAACTATGGGAAAATACATCAAAAACTACAGTAATGTTTCTGCATATACTTGATGTTTCAGTCTTCCGACAATAAAATTTATGTAATACCAGTATGATACAAACTTATTGTGACTAAGCTGAAAGGTATAATTCCCAACTCATCTGCACCTCCCACAAAAGCTTTCCTTTTATGAATGATTACACATATTTTGTATTGTACTGAACTCAGAAACGAATATAGGCTTTGGCTTTAATATTATAATAAACTATTTTATCATGGATAAAAATTAATTTTAACGTACATATTTAATAGTCAAAGACAGTAATCTATTTCATTCACGTAATTTTGCATCGGGCTGCAGTGCCTCTGTTATTTATCACTCATTAGTAATACGGACTTCACAGTCCACATCTAGTCCATGACCAGGTATCACTCTCAAGTGTTTGAAGACTGCTACATTTATTTCCCCCTGGAGTCTTCTCTTTTCCATTGTAAATTTCCAGTTCCATGCATTCTCTATAGGAGATGATTTTGTAGCTCTCCAATCATAATGGCTATTCTCTCCTGGCTAAGTCTCAGATTATTATTATTTTTCTCTATTTCAGAATGTTAGCTTTAGAACAGAATGTAATATTTAAGAGTCTGAATAGTGCAGAGTAGGATTACTAACTCACTTATGCTGAATGGTATGCTACTCTTAAAGTTTTTCTGTATTATGGATTCATGTTGACAATACTTCTGACGTAAGTGTTGGGAACAAATTACATGGTCTTACATTTATCCTTTTGAAATTTATGCTTTTTAAGATACAAAACTTATCTCTTAATTCAGATATTCAATGTAACAGCCATCCTTTGCAGCTTGAAATAACAAAGTCTGATAAGCCCACTCTCTACCTCATCTAAGCCAGTGATAATAAATTCTGTAGCATACCAAAACCATCTTTCAAAATCGACTATTAAAATCAAGCACACTATTTCAACCAGTTAGCATCTTCTTAATTTTACCTGTTTCATATTTCTCTATTTATTATATCTTAAAGAAATTAGTGAAAATCTCTTAATGAAGACAAGAAGTGCTGTCCGTATTTTCTTATCTAAAAAGCTAGTCTGACAGAATTTGCATTTTGAAACCGAAACTAATTACTCATAATCACACATTTTTCCTGCTTTAGATGTTAATAAAATATGTATTTTTAAAATTACATTCAGCATTGATAGCAAGTACCCAGTTAATAATTTGTAAACTTGACTAACATATTTTTAAAATTAATAGGCAGTTTCTTATATTTAGTCCTTCAAAACTCTCCCCAACCTCATGGTTTGTTTTTCCTTAACAAACATTGACAGTGGCTAAATAATCTTGTCTGCAATTTCCTCTAATACCTCTATATGTAAATTCTAAGTTCTAGAAGTCTGGAGTTCACTTGAAACAGCTATATGCTCTTTACAGATATACCCAACGATTTGAATCTCACTTTCATCTTACCAATCTATATTTACTCTAACATTTGAAGTAATATGCACTACTTAATCTAGTTTTTTAAGAAAGTCTCCTTCGCAAAAATAACATCTAACCTAATAGCTCAAAGAAAAGCAGTTTTTAGCTAACAATAGATGACAGGGGGATGGAGGCAGCAAACCACATTGCCAAGTATGTACCTATGCAACAATCCTGCATGATCAGCACATGTACCCCAGAACCTAAGTACAATTTAAAAAAAAAAACTGCATTTGTGACCCACAAAAAATAAATAAATAAAAATAATAAGCACAATGCAAAGAACATCCCAGCATGAACATGCAAGATATGTGAAAGATCTGAGATAAGATTATGCATGTCAGCTGCTGCCATGGAGGAAGAAGAATAACAGTAATGAAGACAGTAGCACGCCTACAAATTTAGGAAGGAAGCTCATGTAATAGACCTTGTTAAACATTAAAGATACGTCCTTAGTGCATTAGGGAGCCACCAATTTTTTTGAGCAGGATTCATAATTCAATTTATATCTTTAGAAGTTCCCCCACTGTTGATCTCCTTTCAATTCTGCTCTGAGCAGAAGCCGTATGAGGGTCTTACCAGAAGCATATTCTAGCACCATGCTTTTTGTACAGCTTGCAGAGGCATGAGGCAAATAAAACTCTTTTCTTTATAAATTACCCAGTTTCAGGTATTCCTTTACAGTAATACAATAGGACTAAGACAGCTGTATAAATGTCTTTATAATTTTTATGTTTTCAGTTCTCAAAAATTATTTGTTGAAATAATGATTATATCCAATACATCATTCCTAATGCTTTCTCTTTTTCACTTTTTTTGGTAGGCTAGATATTTTCAAAATATCAGTTCATGAATTAATAAATTTATAGTTTTCTAATTTAGCATTTTAATTAATTATATTTAATTTAAGCTTACAGTGTTTTTTCACTTTTTAAATGTATTTCTAATAATTTCCATTCTTAAGAAATTTATGACACTGACTTTTGTATGAGAAAAATTTTGTCAGTATCATATCTTTTTCTATGTACAGTTTTCTGTGAAATTATTTTCCAGACAATAATTTCAGTTTTACTTTACTCTTGAACCAATGTGATACAAAAGTAGTTCTTTTTCTTTCTTTCAGTTCTAGGTTTACTTCCAAGTAATTAGGAGTTGGAGTTTGCTTTACCTATTAATTCTAGTTTAATCATATTTTAACACATCAATGTGAGCTGTATCATGTCTACTGTAGAAGCTTAATCAAACTTTTCACTGTAATCTAACATAGATGGAGCATCCCTAATCTGAAAATCTGAATTCTGAAATGCTCTAAAATGTAAAACTTTTGACTGCTGACATTATACCACAAATGGAAAATTCTACACATAAGCACTTAATATAAACTTTGTTTCATGCATAAAATTATTTAAAATACTGTGTAAAGTTACCTTTAAGCTATATGTATAAGGTATGTATGCAACATAAATGACTTTTGTGTTTACACTTGAGCCCCACTCCCAAGAAATTTCATTATACATATGCAAATATTTCAAAATATATCTTCCCTTCAGTTTCTCTACTCGTAGATCAGCTGAGAATCTTAGAAGGTTTGGCAGTTATGTTAACGAAATAATGAGAACACTGTCTGTACTGGCTAAGTCTCTTCCTCATCTCTGCTCTCAGAGATTCCATATGTATACATTTCCCTTGAGAATTATAGTGTAATTTATTTTCTACTTTACTGAAAGGACAAAACTATTTGGCTACTACCCTCAGAGTATCATTGAATATTATAAATTAATACCTCCCAGAAACAAACAAATGAAAATCCTCTGTCGCTTTTGAACTTTCCTCACTACCTGTTTCCATAATCTCTCTCCAAGGTGGCATACCATCCAAGGTTTTATCTTGGATGATCAGTTTCCAAAGTCACCTAAGCAAAGAAAAGTATTTTAAAATTCACTATTGTCTCTTTTTTCTACTATTCCTTACCTCATTAAATCTTACTTTAAGTAGCTACTTTATAGATGAATTTAAAAAAAATAAAATAAAAATGGTTAAAAATTCCCTTACATACTTGTCAACTTGGAAGGATAGCTTTTACATAAGCTTCTACAGCTTTGATTTCTGTAAAATACGTTCCTGTAAAATATGGTCTCTACTACAACGCTTTTTATCTGATTGCCAAGGTCTGTTATCCACAGAGTAATAAATTTATTTTTAATAAAATAAAAATAAAGGAAGGTATATGCACATAAACTCCATTTATGTGCCAAAATGTGTAAAGAGACCAAAAGAACGCTGTCCCTTAAATAGCAGAGGCAAGATTTTTCTCTTCTGCTCCAACACCAATTCAAGGATTAAGAAAAAATGATAAATCTATACATTTATGGCTGTGCTAACTTTTGATATGTCAACAGACACACTCAAAAATATTTTTGCATAATAATGTGGGCATAGGCTTCTCTACTTGTAAAGGAGCCCAATCTGTGATCCAGTGAATTTGGATATGAACAGCTCCCACTGTAAAAGGCTACATTTTTATGCCCAAATCCACACCCCCAGCTGTTACATTTACACTCAGTTGTTTAGATTCCTTACTATTAAAAATACTTATAAGATCTACAAAAGAATAGTCACATGACCTTATGCACATTTATTCAGCCCTACAATTGGATTCTATTCAGAAATTGCACTTTGGGTTTCTATTAGTCATTCTTATGTATACAGTATTCTAGCTCCAGTTTAGAAGTTTGCACTATGTTGCCTCAGTTTCCCAGGAAGATCAATCTAGGGCTTCAGAGACTTTGGAGATGGCCCAAACCGAAGTAAGCAAAAGTTTTTTTTTTCTATCCCTTCCCAGAAATAATCTACTAAGCAGAAGAGCTTCCTTAAACCTGCCAAATAATAGCAATATGTTTAGTAAGCTAGTGTTCTCTCATTTTATATATTACATTATCAATATCTTTTAAAGAGACAGAGAAAGAGAAAACATACAATTTCCCATAAGTCACTAGGCATTGCTTCATTTCCCTTTGTTCAGTTTCCTCAGTATGTTTCTTTTTTTCTGTGCAGAGAGGCTGCAGCTGTAACTTCTTGGATACCACATCAGAAGCTTCTACTCAAAGGCCCTTTAGAGTAATTATGTGTTACAAAACGAATGTGATATAACAAAGAATTCAAGTAATTCTTAAAATCCTAGAAATTGCCAACATTTCTGAAAGCACGCCCTTGAATAATCTGGAAAGTCCAGTGGCTGGAGGAGATAATAAATGTAATCATTAAACCACTTATAGTGCCTTGCTAAGAAGGGCTGCGTATGTGTGTGATAATAGTAATAGCGTTATCTTTTTTTCATTACACCAAAGTTTCTTTGCTCTTCTCTATACCTGGCACTGGTGCCTGAGAAGGTCAGATAGCTAATGACTAAGTAATTCATTTCAGCACTAAAAAGTTTGCATATGCAAGGGTAACACAAAGCTCTTACAAATTTTATCCATTTTGGAACTAAGAATAAATAAACATGGACAGATACATTCCACAGGATGTAGAAAAAAATGTTAAATATTCTAAAACAAGCAAAGTGAAAAAAAATAAATATCATTCATAGAAAATGGGTTAAGAAATATTTTTGTGTTAACATTTACAGAGCAGATTAAGTTTGTGAATTGACTTTGGAAATTAATACAAAGTTGGTGTAACTGGATTATCTCTGGTGATATTTTTTAATTGATTAGAGCAAAAAGACAAATTAAAACAAAAATCATGATGCCTTCATTTTGAACAAAGTCTATTCTCTGACCATAGACCAAACTGCTAGTTCTTAATACTCATAGATAAAAAGAACAAGGCCCATAATATGGACATAAATTAGCTAATATACCCAAACTCTTGGTAAGTTCACTTTATGAGCTTGACACTACTCAACAGTAAGAATAATATGATTAAAGACAGTCCTTAACCTTAAGAAGCTGGTGAGTCTTAAAGACAAGGACAATGAATACACAGAGAATTAGAATGCAATATGGTAAGCATTATATGGCTAAACGCAGAGTCCATCACAACCACTGTGAAAGGAAAATAAATCTCAGAATCTGAAAATCACTAAGCCAAAGGAAAAAGTGAAGCCGAGAACTGGGTCACACAAACATGCCTCCCATTTTGTTCCTAAATAAGATAGCTATATATAGTTAAAAAAAAAAATTAAAAAAAGAAAACAACAACAAAAAAAGCCACAGACTTATCTCACCATTTGCCTACAAAAAAAAAAAAAAAAAAAAAAAAAAACTCCCTGAGGGCCCCAAGGACTTTACCTTAAAACAGTTCCGTTAAATTTCACCCTGACAATGTAAATTGATAGCCTGTCTTCACAAGTATTGGGCAAAGGACAGAACTCAGTCATTCTTCCGCTCACCTGAGACAAATATATCTGATTGTTTCCTATGCCCTATGTTTATTTCATCTTACGTAAAAATGCAGATTCACTGAGTTACGTGAATGCCTAAGTAACTATTCCTCTACCCCCCTCAAATGTGAATGGCTAATCAAAGACTCAAAAGAATGTAACCACTTGCCTCTTATCTACCTACATTCTTTTAAAAATGTAATCTTCTTTCCCTAATACCTGCCCTTTTTCCTTACATATTGAGGTCCCCAGACCGCCTCTGAAAAAAGAATGGACCACAATTTTTCCTGTGAATCTGTGTTCTTTCCCATACACATCCTTAACCTTGGCAAATAAACCTCCTAAAATGACTCACTTTAGTCATTTTTTTAATTGACTTAAAAAATACCCATAATTCTTTCAGTTGCCCTCGAAGTTGCTTATAACATCACAGTCACCACATAAAGGCTTTTACATACTCATTTTTAACATACTGGTAAATCTTATCCCTTCACCCTTTCCCTTTCCCTTTCCCTTTCCTTCTTCCTTTATGTGTTAATTCCTAAACATCTCAGATGTCCTTGAGATCCTCTGAGGAGCCTTTCCTTATTCTGAAGTCTAGAGCAGCAGCTACCTCATGTGTTACCAAATCACCCTGCAGTTCACCTCTCAGGGTACATCCATACTGTACTTAGTGGTCTGCTTACTTGTCCATTCCCCAAACTACAAGGTCTTTTAAGAAAATGTAAGCATTTAAAAAGCAAGTATTACCACTGGTGTCTGTGGTTACACTGCCTAGTGTAATCTTCTTAACAAAAATCCATTAAATAAATTAACTTATAAATAAATATAAGAATTAACTGATATAAGCAAAACACTTTAAAAGAATTTGACAGTCATTTTATAGCTAAGTATAACAGGGTGCAGTGATTTAAGAACTTAAGTCATAGCCAAAAAAAGAAAGATTTTTTGAAAATCAGCTTTAGTTAAAGGTATACCAGAAACATGGTGATCCATGCTATCTTTTATCAGCATTTCATCAGCATAGGCTTAAGTTAGAAAACCTGTGTTCCAGCCTTTTACATTTAAAATGTATTAGTAGTGGATCGGAAGAAGCTATTTAATTCAACTGAACTTTTTTTTTCTGTGCGAAGTTTCAACATCTAGATCATAAACTATTAAAACAATGAAATGAGATAACAAATGTAAAACATACAGTCTGTTGCTGGTACGGAGTACATCCTGAATTCAGGCTAATCTACCCTTCTTTATTTTCATTCATGGTAAAAACCAATCAGCATTAAAGGAGTCTTAGAAAGTCACCTAGCCAGGGGGAATTACTAGATTCAATCCAGCTGTGTTGGGCTGGTTCCTTCATTGCCACATCCATTTTCATCATGTGAGGGAGTAATGTCTCTTTTTACTAATGGCTCTGACAGTATTTTTGCTGCCACCATGTGGCTGGTGACAGTTGATGCAGGGATCATGTTTAAGAGATTGTGAAAAAAAAAGTTATTAGAAATTGTAGCATACCTAGTCTTGCTTACCATGTTCTAAAAGATGTGTTGTTTGACATTTACTATCTTATTTAATTAAAAAAAGAAAGAATGCTAAGTTGGTGCTTGTATCTTCATTTTGTAGGTGGCCACCAGATCACGGAGGTTAGGAGGGGACAGTACCTTGCCTATGTCTGTGCAACTAGTAATAGAGTTGTACAGTATTTGAATTCAGAACAGCCCCATTTCAGGGCCTAGATGTCAAATCATAATGTTTTCCTTTCTTTCTAAGGGTGTTCCACTAAAGATTGAAATCCAAATTATTAAAAAAAAAATACTTGAACCAACTGTACAACTTTGAAAGCACTGAAATAAAACATGCTGATTCCTTCCCCTTCACTTATTTGGGTATTTTCTCTCAATGTATAGGTTGTTTTTCCAAAAGTAATTTGTCCTTTGATATCTCAGCTTTGTGTCACAGAAATCTTTACATTCCCACAACCCACTGAATATTTATAAAGGAGACATCAAATCAATGTGTTAACAGTTTTAATTTATACTTCTGTAGGCAACCAACAGATCTCTGTCTCGTTCTTACACCCACTTAAGAGTCAAAGGTAATCCTTATTTATAATTCATGTTTGATCTTAATTTAATCTCAATTCTCCCAGGACTATCTTTTAGCTTCACTTTGTAAGTTTTCCCCCTCCTTATCCCATCACCTCACCCCTCCCTACTCCATACTTCTACCTGCACCTTTTGCTACAAGGTAGTAGGGTCAGAGTGGAAGCATATATGGACTCTGGACTCAAAACCATCAAATTCTGGCTTAGCCATGTACTATCAATCACATACTATTGATGAAATGCCAATACATTTAATGAATTTCCCTTACCCTCAGTTTCCTCATCTCTTAATTGAACATAAGAACACCAGGCTAAAACTTGCCCCTTATTAAGTGGCCAATAGATAGTTGCTGATACTTGCTCTTCCTTCCTCTAGCACAGAACCACATATTAGATTCACATACGGTCACACACAATCCATCTATTTGTACAATTCACAATCACAGTCCCAGAATTAATTTCTTCCTGTCTGGGAATATTCCTGATATTCCACTTTTTGAAAATCTATTAAATAATAAAGCTGGTTCTATAGTTAAGACATTCCTCTTTAGTGATGAATAGGGCATCTTTAAAATTCATGTTAAGTAAAAGAAGAAATATTTCTAAAGCTATGCCAAAAAAACTCGCCAAAATTTAATCTTCTCCAGGTCTGTATAATCTGAAACAGATAATGGCACACATCTTGGGAATATAGATTAACTCAACTACCTCTGAAGGAAATGGCAGTGGCACACTCAATCTGTTAGGTGATGAACAGAAGTTCTTGTCATCACAATAAGAAGAGTGTGGTATTTACACACACACACACAACTTCAAATAACATAACATAAATGAAAAATGTCAGTAGATTGTCCTAGCGAACAATTAGCACTGGTGAATAAATTGAAATAAAGGTAAAGTGTAATGCAGCAAATATCAATTACATGGATAAAAAATGATGAGAGATAACATCTGCCCATCTACTTTATAGAGCAGCTAATGTAAGTATGTGGTCTGGAGTTAGATTACCTGCATTTAAGAACCACATCCATATCTTAATAGGTATGTGATGGGCAATATTTTATATTTCCATGCCTTAGTGTTTTCATCTGCTATATGGAAATAATATTTGCTAGCCAGATGCGGTGGTCCATGCCTGCAATCCCAGCACTTTGGGAGACCCAGGAGGAAGGACCTGAGGTAAGGAATTCAAGACCAGCCTGAGCAACAGGAGAAACTCTGTCTCTACTAAAAATATAAAATTAGCTGGGTGTGGTGGTGCATGCCTGTAATCTCAGCTACTCCAGAGGCTGAGGCAGGAGAATCACTTGAACCAGGGAGGCGCAGGTTGCAGTGAGCCGAGATTGCGCCATTACACTCCAGCCTGGGCAAACAAGAGCAAAATTCTCTCTCTCTCAAAAAAAAAAAAAAAAAAAGACAAAAACAAACCAAAAAAACACAGAAACAAAACAAAAACAGTACTTACCACATGGGATTTGTGTAAGGATTATTGAGATAATACAAACAAATTAGCTAGCAAACGGTCTTGCACTTAATAAGAATTCACTAAATGTTAGTTCTTATGCATATTAAGACAAATGAGATTGATAGCCTTGTTTTAGAGAAGGCATTGTTTTATTTACTTAATAATCTATTGACTCTCAAGAAAGAAAATAAATGACAAAAAATTCTTCTTAGTGTGATATACACTACTCATTTAATCTATCAGATTATTTAAAAAGTTGAAGAGGTCAAATTTGCATAGAAGACTGTCTAAAATATTACTGAACATGATGATGAGAAATACATATTCAAATCTTGACCTGACTAAATCCTCTTTGAGATTCATTTATCCCTTTGCCACCTGCTTGCTCTACAGAGATTCTGGTACAAACTGACGCAGGCTGCTCTGTGGCTGTCATTCACATACACACACTATCCTCAGTAATGACTGAGAAGTAACTTGTACCTGACAAGCAACCTCAGGGACCATAACTCAGATCTGAAATAAACAAATTAATATCTCCAGCCTATTACAGGCCCTTTAAATTGCATATGTGCATTCTATGAACACAGCAGGGTAAAGATACTGCATCCCAGATCCACCTGATAGCATCAGGGCTTTGGCCCACATGTGGCTCACTGGTGATTATGCATGTGAATGAACGGCTTGGAGGGGAAATCCTGGATTTTGAAACATTACTTCACAGTTTATAGCTTGCTCAATGGGAAAAATATTAAATTGCACATTTTAAGGTCATATCTCAAGGATTAGTTTCACTGTCTTCCAAGACTTAATTACCATAAACTATGAATGAATTGAACATTAGGGAATAACCTGCTTAGTATTTGAAACATGACATGCTGCAGAGTCAAATTCCAAATCCAGATTTGCTTGTACAACTCTAATGCTGAGCAAAAGATAAAATTCCTTAATGTCTGTTTACTGTAAAATAAAATCCAGTTAGTAATAAAGGAAAAAGAAAATGAGTAGAGAATCAAATTCTTGGAGTCCAAGTATATTTCATCTCAAATAGCAAATGGACACATTCTTTTTGCATTGTACTGAGATTGATATTATGACAAAATAGTCAATACTTGGCTCTTAAAAAACTTTTCAGCTTTTATATTGTTTTTAAGAAGGAAAAAATAAGCACAAGGCTTCCCCCCTTTAAAAGAGTATGCATTTAAAAATAAATTAACACACATTAACTCTGAGAATTATTTTTGTTGATTTTAAGGCATGCGGAGAAAAATTGCCAAAAATGATCATTGTTATTTACTAGTGTCATGACTACTTACATCATGACCTAGGAGTCCCTACTACTACTGTCAGACTCACTCAATACTAGTGCCTTTTAAAACAACGTCTGGCATAAAGGATACAAGTTCTTTTGAACCATGTGTAAAGTCTAAGGGAGATTCTTCTGGTACTCTCATAAACTCTCCATCCAGACTTTGCCTAAACCATTCACAGTAAGAGTCTCAGGGATTTCTCACATAGCATCCCACTATGTCATCCATCACCTGCCTACCCTAACGTCACAAAATAGGCCTCTCTGAAGGAATTTGAGATTCTAGAGTCCTGGGTGTTTGGTTTCTTCATTTCACTAGTAGAAGAGTTTCTTTATCATTGAGTTAATTATCTTGGTAGTAAATGACCACAGTTCTTTCCAGACAAGACAAAAAGGAGTAAGCTAAGGAGAGTACCAAGAGAGATGCTATATGACCAAGTATCAGAGAAGACTTTGTGGAAAACATTGGAATAACCAAGTGCCGGGTTAGGAAAGGTGGGCATAGAGGTGAAATAACATGCCTGGGCTCCAGAGACACACCACCACTCAGGTGTCATGAAGATTCTGTCTGTATCCGTTCTTGATAGACCCTTCTCCCATGTGGATTTTCTTGTGCCTATTTCATCTGCTGTATTACCTCCTTGTCTGGATTTGTGCAGAAGAAAAGGAAATGAAATTCCCTAAAATTACTTCACCAAAGTGATTTTATAGGACTTCTAGTCAGATTACTTCTAGAATATATCAAATTTTAATTTAAAAAAATAGTAAGGAATATAAGTCCTGGTTTTTATCTATTTTAAAAAAGAAGTTAGGGTTTGGATTTGTATGCCATCTCAATCTCTGCTCATTTTCTCTGTGTGAAAGATCACTTCTTAAAATTTCCTTAGTTTCTCCTATTCATGTTAGAGTTAACATGTACAGGAAAATATAGAAAAGGGAATGAATGATTCATGGATACAGGGGTTAAAAAATAATGGGAGCAAAAATGATTAAACAACGAGGGTGTCACAAATGATGTTGAGGAGAATGCCAACTGAAGGAACACCATATTAAAAATACTACTACGTAGCTTTATTTTATTTAGATTCTGGTCACAAAATGACACCAAAAGCTTTTATTTTTGAGAATTATTCATACCACAAGTAAAACAGCTAACTGACTAATGACACAATTCAAGGGAGTGGGGGACCATTCAAGTCACACAAGAAACATCATGAAGACTGGATTCAGGCAGTAGAGAAATACTGAAGGGTCTTACACCAGAGAATGACATTATTTTAAAATCCTTACTAAGATCTTTTTTGAAAAATAAATCAGAAAGAGAAAGACTGAATTCTTCATAACCAGTCAGAAGACTGTAGCAGAAATGTATATAGCATTTATAATGGACGACAGGGGTGGCAGTGGGTTTGAAGAAATGTGACTGGATCTGAGCTAGGTTTACAGAAAAAAAAATGAACAGGATTTAGTAATTGCAGACTCAAAGCATGAGTTAAAGATGACACCAAATTCTGACTATGTAACAGAGAATAAATTCACTGGAATAGAGATAAAAGAGTACCAGCAGAGATTCTTAGGAAAATAAAATTAATTGGGTTTGAATGTGTTGAGTTTGCATCATCTTAGAAAGATTTAGGTGAAGATGTCAACTAAATTACTGAATATATGAATCTGGAGGTCAAGGAAAGGTATCTGCTTTGAGGAAAAGATACAGGTTTAGGAGTCATTAGCAAATACATGGATCTGAAGATCATGGCAGAAGACGAGACTGCCTGGGATTGGTAAAGACTATTATAAAGGACCTAGGCCAGTATCTGCGCATGTGCCTTCTGATCTGCGTGCAGTCTTTAAGTTTACTAAGGTTTGGCTCTTCCCCCAACACTGCCCAAGACATAGCAAAGTATGCAAGCATCATTTTATTCAACTTCATTGCTAAGCTATCATTTCTGTAACTCATGAATACTATTTATATAACCTAAAACAATTCCCCCATATAGTTGTTTTTAAAATGAACAGTAGAAGCCATTCCCATATCTGTTTTCCACAGTTTACAAAAATACAAGAGTTCACGTAAGTCATTTACAAGAAGGATGAAAAATGGGGTAAAAATTTAAAAGTGAGTGTTTCTGCATAATCTTTCCATTTTTGTGAAGATTGAAGTGTTCTATCCTGCTGGTATATTTTAGGGGAAAAATCCCATCATAATTTCAGAGTACATAAGGGGCTCATTCTTTTTCTCACACATGTCAAATAAGATTGCAGCAATTTCTCTGTCTAGTTCGACAATATATTGTTTGGCAGCAACATTTTGTATGTTAATTTAAGACATTTCCCCATACATTTTCCAGGGTGTAGTCAGAAAAAAATTCTTTATATACCAAAAAATAAAAGGATCTTAGCCACGCCATCAATCCAATTATACTTGATAGCACAGGCACAGAACCACTATGTGTAAAAAACACTTAATAATTTCAAAGACTCTGTGGCAAATATAAAAATGATAAACGTGAAAAATGTTTCCCAGCTTCTACTAAACTATGTTCTTTTTAATGTATTTTGCACTACCTATTTTTTATTAACCAAAAAGTTATATGCTAATAGTTAATTTCTGAGAAAGCTTTTAAAGACTATATTAAATCTTACAATAAAATATTTATTTGGTCAGTTTGGTACACTTAGATTGAACTAAAAGCATGATGAAGTAATGGGATACATAATCATATGTTGGTAATCAAGACATCTGCAATATTAGTATAAAACTCTAAAATAAAACAATTTTAAGACTGAAATAAAAAGCGTACACCGGGAAATATTCACATTTTGTAAGATTTCATTTGCTAATAAAGTCATAAAAATGTGTTACTAGATTTTCTTTTAGAATTCTTCTTCTAAAAAGTTAATTTCATAGCTTTTCATGACACATGAAATTAATACATTTTCTATTAAGTTAAATATAATAATTTACTCTAAAAGAAGAAAATAAGAATAAAGTAAGTTAAGCCCAATATGGGTATAATTTAATTCATGTTCGTGAAGCTTCAGTATTTCTTTTACAGCTCTGGAACTATTCAATACTTATCCAAATAACTAAAATGCAGAACATTTTGCTCTCCTTTATTTAGTATGTACAATTAAAATTAAACTAGTTTATAGGATAATGAGCAACAGTATCAATTTTTGCTGAGGTGTGTCTTCAGATGGGAATACAGAAATATACTATTGAAGTATGTATTCATTTATTTTAATTCAAAGTGGCATATGAGTCAGAGGTCTAATACATAAAATACAATAATAATAGCATGTTTATATAATTTTTATCATTTCATAATTTAATATAATTTCCAATTTATGACATTATACAAATATCAATCACAACTTCCAAACATTTGAACAAAGAAGCAGCATAAAGATAATGTTTTAGAATTGTATTTAAGTAAATATGGCTGAAAAATTTAGTTTGTAAATAAGCAATGCAGATATCAATGTAAGATTTATGCATAGCTTCCCCCTTTTTTTCAGTCTTGTTGAACTTTCAAATGTCTATGTGAGTTTCAACAATTTAATTATATGTGCCTAAATCTTCTCTTCTGTATAGTATTTATTCCACAGATATTAAATGGATTTAATCGGGCAATAATATAAACCACAAAGAAAAGTGCTTGATACATGGTAAGCAGTCAGCAAGTAACAACTTTTATTACCTGTACTATAATCATCATCTCCTTTCATTCATTTTATCCCTATTCTTATTAGTGTCTTAAACATTCTCTTATTCAGGAATGGCATTACAGAACTCTTAGAGAAATACTTCCAACTATCTGTTTTATTTCACACACATAGAATCTGGCACAGAGTAGGTGATCCCTTCAAAAAGACTGCCATTAAATGAAAAATCAGAAGAAGCTAATATTTACTTGATAATTATACTTGTGTCAGCTTACACCACGTGCTGACACTATACCAGGTATGTACATAAATTCTCATGTATTTCTGATGAAATCTCATGGCATGTCATTATATTCACGTTGCAGCTGAAAAACAGTTAAGATGAAGGGGTTTATGAAACTTCCCACTGGTCATAGTTAAACGATGGTCCAGGTATGGTTGAAACTCAGGTCTATCTGGTTCAAAATTTTATTTTCCCATTATGTTAACATTATCTCTCCACAGATCTCATTAACATCTCAAAAACTCTGTATCTTAATACATTCTTACAGATTTCTTTCCAGAGAGAAACTTTACAGGCAAGGAAAGAGGCCATACGTAAAAATTACCATGTGACAAAAACATCCACATGAATTACGGTTTCTCTTATTGAGAGGACTTGAGTGGAGAAGATAAACATTACCCTGATCTTACTTCTCTGTTCCTCTCAACACTATATTCCAAACAACACCTTATCTTTCTTTTCTCTATGTTTTAAAAATAATGATCTATTTTTTTATATTCTGTTTTTTTTCTTTTTTCCAAACCTTAGCCTCTAAGTTTTAAGGAAAATGATTAAAAACAATCTGATGTCAAGCTTCTAAGCAAACTAATACAATCTCAAAGTTTCTCAAGCCATCCTACTGTGAGATAAAATTAGGAAAACTGTTTAAATATAGGACTTATTTAGATCAGTGACAGCATCTTTTGTATTTCACATTTATTAGTTAAATGGTATGTGTCTGTCATACAGATCCAATAAATATCTTTTGAAAGATGGAATTAATTGAAATTAATATTCAAAATTATGATGTGGAGGATGTGTAAGTTTATTTGTAAAAGGTCAAATAATGTTCAATATGCTGCATTTAATAAAAGTAATTAAATAATGAAAGCATAATATTCAGTAATGACTTGAAAGTGATCCCCAAGTTAAACTTTTCACTTCATTTTAACAAGAAAATGTGGTTAAGTAAGGTAACCGATTAGTTAGGCATTAGAGTTGAGTAAAATTTGCACTGTAATTGCTTTCTTTTTCTCTCCTTCCTTCCTTCCTTCCTTCCTTCCTTCCTTCCTTCCTTCCTTCCTTCCTTCCTTCCTTCCTTCCTTCCTTCCTTCCTTCTCTCTCTCTCTCTCTCTCTCTCTCTCTCTCTCTCTATCTCTCTCTCTCTTTCGCCCAAGCTGGAGTCCAATGGCATCAGCTCAGCTCAGTGCAACCTCTGCCTCCCGGGTTCAACAATTCTCCTGGCTCAGCCTACCAGTAGCTGGGACTACAGGTACCTGCCACCACATCCAGCTATTTTTTTGTATTTTTAGTAGAGATGGGGTTTCACTGTGTTAGCCAGGATGGTCTCGATCTCCTGATCTGGTGATATGCCCGCGTTGGCCTCCCAAAGTGGAGGGATTACAGGTATGAGCCACCCCACCCAGTCATGCTTTATTCTTATACTTTAACTCTCTCTGCCAAGATTAGAGTAGCACTGAGGCAGCAATGAAGACAGCCACATTGAGCCTCTTCCAGAGTACCCATGATGTCACTGTGGCCACTGTGATAGGTTCCCTGTAAATTCTGAAAGATGAGGAAAGAGGTGATCAGGTGATCCTTGTTCTGAATCCATTCTACAGCAACTGTGCTTCCTTAAGTGGAAGTATCTTAGAGAAGAGACGTTATTAAAGTTGATCCCTAAACAATGAGTTGGAGCATCTATGCCTCACAAAGTTGAAAATCCACATATAACTTTTGACGCCCCCAAAACTTAACTACTAATAGCCTCCTGTTGACCACAAGGCTTATTAATCATAAACAGTCAGTTAACACATATTTTGTATGTTATGTGTATTAAATACCATATTCCTACAAAAAGAAAGCTACATAACAAAAATAAAATGCAATTGAAAAAATCATAAGGAAGAGAAAATATATTTACTAGTCTTTAAGTGGAAGTGGATCATCATGAAAGTCTTCATCCTCATTGTCTTCACATCGAATAGGTAAAAAAAGGAGGATGAGGTGGAGTTCATCTTGTGGTCTTAGAGGTGGCAGAGGTGAAAGAAAATCCATGTAAAAGTGGACCAAGTAGTTCCAGCTTCCATTGTTTAAGGGTCATTTGTATTGTATATCCTTTCATAAAATATTTATTGATCACTTACTATGTGCTAGACATTGTTCTAAGTGAGTGGAATAGATGAGTGATCAAGAAAGATGAACCTGCCATTTTGCAGCTTACATTCTGACATGAAGAGACCATAACCTAACAAACAACCAAAATACAAACTACATTAAAAGACAATACATGCTATGGGAAAAAAGAAAAACTAGAAAAAGGCAAAGGGACTGTGAGTACTTGCGTAGGGATGGATGAAGGCTGCTGTATTAAATACATTGTCTAATACCTCACTAAGAAAGTGTTATCAAAACAATGAATGGCTTTCACATGAGGAAGTTAGTTTTGTAAATATATGAGGGAAATACGTTCTTGGTTGGGGAAAGCCTACTGTAAAGTTATTGCTAAGTGTTAGGAAAGCTGGCCAGCCAGGGTTGCTGCACAATGAATAAACAAGGCAATTTAGGAAATGAGGTCAGGATGCCAATGGGCAGTCAGCTCTCGTAGGCAACTGCAAATCCCTTTTACTTTGAGTAAAATGGAGGACCACTGCAACTTTTCGAGGAGTCACATGATCTGTATGACCTATGTGTTTAAAGATGACCACGGCTACTATGTGAAGGATAGATTGTAAAGATACATGTATAGGAGCAGATAGTCAGGTTGAGAGAAGATGGTGACCTAGGCCAGGTAATAGCCCAGGTGAGAGAAATGAGGACTTCGGCCTGCGTAAGAGCCCAGTTGAGAAAAGGTTATGACATAGGCCTGTGTAGCAAATGTTATTTGTTCTAATTTTTTAAAATTTGGGGGAAATACACATAAAATATTACTATCTTTACCATTTTTAAGTATGCAGTTCAGTGGTGTTAAACACATTCACGATGTTGTGCAATCATCACCACCACCCATCTTCATAACTCTTTTTATCCTTGAAACTGAAAGTCTGTATCCACTGAACAGTAACTCTCCATTCCTCCCTCTGCCAAGGCCCTGACAACTACCATTCTATGTTCCATCTTTATGATTTTAACTATTTAAATGCATCATAGATAAGTATAATCACACAGTATTTCTCCTTTTATGAATGGCATAATGTCCTCTTGGTTAATCCATGCTGCGGCACATGCCAGGATTTCCTTCTTTTCACTTTCGATCTACTTGTGTCCTTGGATATAATGCGAGTCTCTTAGATAGCATACATTTGAATCATTTTTAAACATCTGTTTTGTCAATCACTTTTGATTGGAGAGTTTAAACTGTTTTACATTTAAGGTAATTACAGTTTAGCTCTGCATATTCACAATTCCACATCTATTCAACTGGTAAACAATGAACTTCAAAGGACTGAAAAAAATAAAAGATATCAATATGACAAAACAATACAAATAAAACACCAATACTGTATAACAACAATTTACATAGTATTAAATGTTATAGGTGATGTACATGGTATTAATTATTATGAGTAACCTAGAGATCATTTAAAGTATATGTGAGAATTGCATAGGTTGTATGCAAATACTAGGCCATTTTAAATAAGGAACTTCAGCATCTGAGAATTTTGGTATTTGCAGGGGATCCCAGAACAAATCCTCTGAAGATTTCAATAAAAACCTGTACTGATAAGGAGAAATTTATTTCTGTCATTTGCTACTTCTACATGCTTTATATCTGTTTTGTCTCTTATTTCTTACATTATTGTCTTAATTTATGTTTACTTCATATTTTGTAATGAAATATTTAAATTCCTTTCACGTTTCCTTTTGTAGATATTCTACAGCTATTTTCTTTGTGACTACCATGGGCACTATATTTAATATCCAAAAATTATAACACCCTATTTTGAATTTATAGCAACTTAACTTCAGTGACACACAAAAACTCTCACCTTTACAGCTTTATAACTGTTTCCATTGTTGATGTCACAAAATACATCTTTATGTATTACACATCCAAAAACATAAACCAATAATTCTTTAAGTACATTAATCTCTTCAATTATACAGCAAAAAAAGTGAAGTTGCAATTTTACCAGCTTTTAGACCATTTAAAAAATGTATTAGTCTCTTAAATCTGTAGGAAATAAAAATGGAGCTACAAACCATTTTTAAGATACTACTAACTTTCATAACTACCATTTATTCATCTTTATTAAGATCATTATATCTTCATTTGACTTCAAGTTACTGTCTAGTGTCTTTTAATTTCACTCTGAAGGACTCCCTGAAGCACTTCTTGCAGGGAAGTTCTGGTGGCAATCTTGGAGGGAAGGTCTGGTGGCAATGAACTCTCTGAGCTTTTGTGTGACAGGGAATGTCTCAATTTATTTCTCATTTTTAAAGAACTGTTTTGCTAGACATAAGATTCTTGACTGACAGTATTTTGGTTTTAGCACTTGAGATATATTTTTCCACTGCCTTCTAGTCTCTATAATTTCCGATAAGAAATCTGCTGATTGTCTTATTAAGTATACCTGTGTGTAACAAGTTGCTTCTCTCTTGCTGTTTTCAAGATTCTTTCTGCCAGGGGATAATGCTGGGAGATAGATAGATACTACTGTGTTAACAGTTGAAATGGACCAAAATTAATGGCGATTTACTTCTCGTGGCTTTCCCTATAATTTGCAATACTTCAGTAGACTTTAGTAGTTACAGTTACATCAGACAGATTCTGCAATTGCAATTGTTGTCTAGGTAGGAAGACAGATTTCTGTTGCTTCCTACTTCATCGTCTTCCCACAGTCCCTTTGCAAATTCATGGTATATTTTAAACATAAAACTACTAAGTTTGCCTGGCAGGTTGGACAGAATGTACAGCACAGAGGAGTGAAGGGGGTGTCCACAGTTTTTGACATGACCAAGCAAAAGGATAAGGTGTTGTCACCAGCTGAGACAGTGTAGATGACAGAGTAGAAATGGGGTGAGAAGAATACTGGTTGAATCTGAAATGTCTAGATATCCATATAGTGATGTCAAGTGGACAGCTTCAAGTAAGTCTTAGAGAGACTTATGCATTGTGTAAGGGCATGGCACCTGTGACATGACAAGGGAGTGTGGGTGTAGATAGAGAACAGCACCATGGAGAATCCCTAGGGAACTTGAGTATTATTAAGTTGTGTGGAAGAGTAGAAACCAGCAAACTAGGCTGAAAAATACAAGCAGTTTTGCAACAGGAGATAAAAAATAGTCTTGTCCTGGAAGCCAATGAAGGCAATGTATCAATAATAGTTAAAGACAGACTTTAATTCCTATGATTTCTTTATTGCTGCAGAGGCAAAATCAGCACCAGTGGAAACTTACAGGAATAAGAATCATATTTCAACAAGGAAATGAAAAAACTGAACAGCGATGTCTGCTCAATATTAGATCCAACTGGTTTATGACGCACTGAACTTTCTTTTTAATCCTAGAAATATTCATAAACAAACTGATGAGTAGCACAAATACTGTAGAAATGATTCCTAAATTGGGTAGAAGATTCAGCCATATGACCTATGGGACACACTCCCAACTAATGAGTAGATTATTTCTGCTTCACTAACACCAGAGGAGAAATACATCTGCTGTTCCATCTATGGGCCTTTGAAATCTTGGCAGTTTGTGCCCAGAATTATCTCAATGCCTCCTAAGACAAAAGAAAGTGAATAATACAGTGGTTTAATGCAAAGAGTCTTCAGTGCAGACAGACCTAGGTTCAAATGTTAACACTACCATTAATATATCGTGGGGCTTTAGGAAAGTGACTTATATATTTTTAAACCTTACTCTCTTCTTTAGAACACTAACAATGTACTTGAGAAAAGAAAATAGCAGTTCATTCTGCTTTTCTCAGTGTCTGATATATACAGGGTGGTCATAAAAACTATAATTCTCTTAAGAGTGAGGTCCCAGGTTAAAGACTATTTTACAATGTTTTAAAGTTAGTCATTCCTCTAAGCTTGAGTTTTAGACCGTGCTCTTAATTTAGGCATCATAACTATTCATAAACCAGAAATAAAACATGTACTGTTTTTCTATAAAGGCAAAATTTGAATCTGGTTTTTAAATTTATAATAGAGTTTGATGGGTTTTGGAGTCACGTTTGGGGTTAAGTTTTCTACTGCATGTTTTAAGATACAATTTGCTTAAATTATAACAATGAACTATACAATGTAATGAGGTAAAGGCAACAGACTGTAAACTTACTAATGATGTTATTTTAGCAAGTCAGTTCCTATGAGAATTTCCTTATAATAAAATGGGAAGAATAGTATTATTAGGATTTTATGACCATCACATAAGTCAGTATATGTAAAAACTATAAGATATTTGGCATATAGAAAACACATAATAATTTTTAGTTTTAATTATTTGTTCCTCCATTATAGGAAAAAAGCTTCTATATAGAACCAATCTTTTTTTCATTAATTACTTTACATTAGCCCAAACTATTTTCAAAATGTGTTTATTGTTCGAAAAAAAAAATACAACAACAATCAAACAGCACAAAAGTGTCTGTTTTATCTGTCTTACATTTATTTATATGTAAATATATGTATGTATATATACATGCATGTATACCTCTTATACTCAAGAAGAACAAATTGAGTTGTTTCACTTAATAATACGTATTTTTGCAAATACATAATTTTAACATAAATGTCTAGATATGCAACTGCTTTTGAAAGTCTGTGTCTTTGTGATATTAATTAATTTTGCAAAACTGCTCTCTAAAATACTTGAGTCTGTACTCTTTAAGATATTATAGAGTGAAATTTTACACATGCCCTAAAATTATTGATTATAATCAAAACGTATTTGTCAGTCTGATAAAGAACAGAAGCATCTCAAATTAATCATAACTTGTATTTTTCTAAGAAGTAAGGTTCACATTTTTTTGAAACTTTCCTTAAACTATACATGTGTGATAGGAACATTAGCTGCTTCTTCAATTAGAAATATGTATTTCTCTATATAGAAAGGCATGGTTTTCTGTCATGTGTTTCATATATTCATACGAATTTAGAATCTTCTTTTTGATTTTAGTAATTATTAACATGACTTTGCTTGTACAGAAGTTTTAAATTTATCTTGTAAAAGAATTTATTCATTTACTTTTGGCATCAGTAATTTGCATCTTTTTAAAAATTCTTTCCGCAATTAAACTTTATGAAATAAAATTGCCCATAACTCATTCTAGTACATTTATTTATTTATTTATTTATTGGCACTTAATTTTAGTGAGACACAGTTAGAATTTATTTTGGTGTATAAGATAAGATAGGGGTCTGGTCTTCCTTTTCTTTTGTCTCAAATTATCTTACTGGTTATCTCTCTAACACTTATTCAATAAATTATTTCTCCATACTCTTGTTAATATCTACTAATTATATGTCTATGTTTATTTCATAAGGAATAGAAAATTGGTTTTATTAAATGCCTTTTTTGATCTAATAAAATTAGTGAATTTGCTTAAGTATGTTTAAAAACTAAATCAATCTTGCATTCCTGAAATGAACTACATTTGAGTATAATTTTCTGTGCTGATGGATGTATGCTACTAAAATACATTTGCTAATATTTTTTTAATATTTCTTATTATTGTAAAATAGACATAGCATAAAATTTACCATTTTTACTATTTTAAATATGTATCATTGTCATTATTATTTTTAGAGACAGGGTCTATGTTACCTAGGTTGGACTTGAACTTCTGTGCTCAAGTGATTCTCCAATCTTGGCCTACCCAGTAGCTGGGAAGTAGCTGCACACCACTATACCCAGCCCGTTGTAACTAATTTTAAGTGCATGAATATGTGGCATTAAGTACATTTACACTGTTGTGCAACTATCTATTTCTAGAAGTTTTTCATCATTCCAAACAAAACTTTGATTCCTTCCAGTCCACAGTGCCTGGTAACCTCTATCATACTTTCTGTCTCTATAAATTTGCCTGTTCTAGTAACCTCATAAAAGTGGAGTCAAATATTTGTCCTTTTTGACTGTTTTATTTTATTTAGCATAACATTTCAATGTTCATTTATACTGTAGAATGTAACAGAATTTCATTACTTTTTAAGACTGAATGCTATTCCATTCTATGTGTATATCACATTTTATTTATCTACTAATTTGCTAAGGATATTTGGGCTGTTTCTATCTTTTGGCTATTGTGAATAATACTTTTATGAACAGTAGTGCTCCACACTTGGTAATATTTTACAGTTTTCCAATTGGTATTCACAAGTGAGGTTGTTCTACAGTTTTATTTTTGTGACATCCTTGCGAAACCCATATATTTTTAAGAAAGTTCTTTACAAAATGGCATAAATAAAAAATTATATATTACACAAAATTTTCATAATTATTTACATTAAAAATGAAAATACAAGTTACTCATAATTTTCTACATGGATTTAAATGTCTTTCAACAAGTTGGTTGACGTCAGGTCCTAACTTCAGAAAAGTATTAATAATCCCTTGATGAAAAGTCTCTTGATTTTAATGGTGATATTTCTTTTCTGCTCTCTTAAACATCTATCTGTATAAAAAGTCACTCCTACTGCAACAACAAAAGAAATAGCAGAAGATTCATCTGTACTGTAATGAGTGTAGTGAAGCTTACTGAAGGCTCACTGAGTTAAACAAACAAACGAACAAGCAAATGAAGAATGGCAGGATTGCAGAGAAGGACAGGAGATGAAAGATATTCTGGCTGTCATGGGGCCCTAAAGTAAGAATACGGGTTTGGACACTTTTCAAAAAGTACTTGCATTTTAATGGTCCTTTTGAAGTATTTTTCAGTTTTCCAGCTGAGAGTAAATGTGACATTAAGAAGCAACCCTCCCAAACAAGGTAGAAAATATTAGCCTGAGATGTGAGAAGGAAAGGGGTAGGGGCTTTGTGACAGAATGAAAACAACTAGCTAAAACAGGCTGAATATTCACAGGACCTAGATAAGAAGGAGAGACTGGCGTGATTTCCGGAAGATCAAGGACATATTTGCTAAGGGTCATAAAACATGACGTGAGTAGAAGCACAACTAATTCAGAATTAGAAATACATGAATCAATGTGGGATGGAAACAAAAAAAATTGTAAATATAAAATGGAAAAATAATATCTGAAGTACATGGGATAGGCATTAATTAAAAGGAAGGGTAATCAGAAAAGACAAATTCTAGGCATAATACCACTGAAATTTTCTACATTTTTCTAGAAAACAGGATTATTTCACAGGCCATTCTATTGGAGAGAATACAGTCTACAACACTTTGAAATTTTTTTCCCTCACAAAAATGTGAATCAGTGTCATATCATTTTCTCAATTAAAATTTAAATTCACAAATGAGGAGTTGGGAAACTGATATGAATGAAACTGAAATCACAAAGCCCATCAAATCCATTCTTCCATTTACTTTAGAGAAACAAAAAGCAATGCTGTGCAGTGGTCTGTGGTAAAAATAAAACAGGTTTAAGCTGTAAGCTACAGAGTGGCTTCTGGAAAACCATATTGCTTATAAAAATAGAGACATATTTCCAAGATTATAAGTGGTTACATTTGGCTTTGAAATGTAGTTGTAGTTTCCACATTTAGCAACTATTCTTAAATGATCTGATAACTACTTAAAAGTCAGAAAAATCACACTCATCAAGTACTTGGACTTCAGTATTTCATCTTTTGAAGTATAAAGATGGAAGCACACACTCCGTGGGAAGACATGGCAAGTTGTAACCCTGGATGTTCTAACCAGGCACAGAAGGCTGTCCCTCTTTCTGGGACTGAACAGATTAAGAAGTATTGAGCAAGTAAAATGGTTTTAAACAAATTCTAGAATTTTAATTTTCTGCATTAATCTACATAAGAAATTGATTTGAACACCATCACAGGGGAATGTGGCTGCATTTGATCTTTAAAAAGACCAAATTTGGGGCAGATTTATACTCCTGGCAATATATTGCTTTAAAAAGTTGGCAGTAACTCAAGAAATATAAAGTAGGCCTTGGGGCAAATTTAAATGAAGGAAAGGTCCGATGTATTTCACGGAATTCTAAAAGTACATCAAAAAGATACTGTTAAAAGGCAATGAGAGGTTGAATTGCCTAGGTGAACAAACAGGTACACCAGCAAGCAACAAGTAGATAACCTCTCACAAGACGAAGCCACACTTTCCAGTCCTCTAATGGTCTCTCAGTTTACCCAGACACGTGCCAAGCATTCCTTTTGCATGTCTAACCAGTAGCAAAATATAGCACAGCTTGTGCCACTTACGTATATGTTGGTTTATTAGATCCTCCAAGGCACTTGTTTGTTGTGGCACAAGAAAATATGATATGGAATTTTTATCACTTCTCCAAGGAAAATAATTGTCTTCATTAATATCAAATTTATACCCTAAGCTATGTTTTTATTCTTTTTACATTGTAACAGCTTTGCATTTCACCAGTAACTCATGATGTAATTGTGCTGAAGACATTTCAAACTGCAAGTAAACTCAATACACAAAGTTCCTACCCTACAAACAACTTACTGTAAGAAGCCAGTACCACGTTTACACACGAACAGGCAAAAACTGTGAGCTATGACCACTGCTTGCTGGAAAGAGATTGTAGCATGATTCTGACTGTAAGAATTTAACATCTCCACAATAGGTGGAGATGTTAAAATGTTAAAGAAATGGTGTATTGAACTATGAAGCACAGTATATGTGGATGAGAAATAGCAAATGTTAAGAATAGTGTTTGTTCTCCAGTCCTCTCTCTCTCATTCTCTCTCTACACACACACACACACACACACACACACACACACACACACCACACACACAGACACACATACATATTAGCTACTCCTTGCAAAGCAGGGCTAACTCATAGACAGTGCACTGAAAGTCAGCCTCCAGAGTCTTCTACATGAATCTCTTAGGAATATGGAGGAACACATTGACACATTTGCCTTTGTAGAGGCTTAATTATCAAGAAATAATTGGGGATTGGGTCAAAATAGTGGACTAGAAGCAAGAAACTCATGTGTACTCTTCTCTTGGAGAGGAAATAAAAGGGCTAGTGAACACTGACCCAATAAGCTGATCACCTAAGAAATCGCTTTGGAATCCATCAAGGCAGGAAAGGCACACAGCAGAGAAGAGCAAAGCTCGGCAGTAGCCCATCTGGAATCAGTGCGTAGACAGGAGAAGCTCCCCACATGGGAAAGGTTAAGTGAATAGGAGTCTCATGTGAGATTCACACTCTCTTGACAGGGACCTGTGCAGTACTTGGGATGGGAAAATGCCCCTGGCCCTGCTGCACACACCACACACTTCTAAATGGAGGCAGGGAGCTACCAGTAGTTTTGGCAAAGGTAACTCTCAAGTCGACAGAGACTCCTCAAGCCTTGGACCCTGGAACAGACTGGTAGCAGTTTCACAGCCCTGACAGACGCCAGTAAGGAGCAGTAAAATTGATTCATCCACTCTCACCAGACAAAGCTTGAAGCCAGCTTCTGGCCCAGTGGTGCCACTGCTGCTTGAACTCAGCTGGCGGGTACAGTCCTCTGTTGTCTTAGAAAATACTCATATAGCAGGGCACGTGACTTCACCTACCCCCAACACTAATTAGCAATGTGCACCACACCTGCTAGATCTTTGAGCCCAATATCCTGCTTCTGTCTGAACTCTGTGGGCAGGCATAACCATGTGTTCCACATGGAAGCACCCAGACAGTCATCTGACCCAACCACTCCCACAGCACCTAGCTGAGTGGGACTTGATGGCTTGGGTGGTGACTAAGCAGGGAGGAGCCCTCACTGAAAGAAGTGAGACATTTGTGTTCACAGGCTGGTGGAGGATCAGGGTGTGCCTCCCTCCACACGGTCAACTAAAGCCTGTCTGCAGACCACAGCCTCTACCTGAGAAAGCCCCGTGGACCAAACATCCAAAAAAAGAAATGTGGGCATGGAGCCTGACGAAAAGGGGCTCCTCCAAGGCCCGGAAGCAGACTGTGTGAGTGGGTCATTCCTCTCTGAAGCATCACAGAGAACTACTGCCAAATGTACCAAAAAGCAAAACAGCTATGCAGCCAAGTAAGAAGCCATCTGCTGGCTAGCACTCTTAAGTGCCATCTACTGGTCTGTGGCCAAAAATACAAGATTAACTTATTTTCCCAGGATATCCCAGCCAACACGTGTGCACCCTGCTATACCACCATGGCTGCTGGCACATGAGAACAACCATGGATCCCACTACCAAAATGCCCTGATGAAGCACTTTGGCTGGCATTCCCCATCAGACAGTTGTGACCACAAACCAGGAACACATTAGCCTCCCCAGCACAGCAGGTTCCTAACCTCAGGGGGTCAGAGAACAAACCTGGGGACCTGGACCAGCCCACTCGGATAAGAGCATGTAGCCCAGGAGGGCAAAACTGAGCCATGGCCCCTTGAAATATTCCAGAATCAAAGCCAGTTGACCGAACCCACCTTATACTAGAGTCAAACTGCCAAGGGCATCAAAGAAAATAAATGCAAAAAACCCCAACCGAAGGAGAGCAACTTCAAATATTAAAGGACCATCAGCCCACACAGAGAGAAAGAACCAGTGAGAACCCTGGCAATTCAAAAAACTAGAGTGTCTTCCTATCTTTAAACAGCTACATTAGTTTCTCAACAATGGTTCTTAATCAGGTTGAACTGGCTGAAATGGCAGATACAGAATTCAGGATATGGACAGAAATGAAGACCATGGAGATTCAGGAGAAAGTCAAAATCCAATTCAAGGAATCTAACGAATGCAATAAACTAATACAGAGAATAAAAGATGAAGTGGCCATCTTAAGAAAGAACCAAAGTAATCTGATAGAGCTGAAAAATGGACTAAATAATTTAATAATGCAATCACAAGTATTAACAACAGAATAGACCTAGCAGAGGAAGGAATCTTAAAGCTCAAACTCCAGTTCTCCAAATCCACTCAGTCAGACAATATAAAGAAAAAAGAATAAACAAGAATGAACAATATCTATGATAATATGGAATTATGTAAAGAGGTGAAAACTACAACTCACTGGCATCCCTGAAAGAGAAGGAGACAAAGCAAGGAATTGGAAAATGGCATCTTGTGAGAGAGGCCAACATCCAAATTCAGGAAATGCAGAGAATCCCCGTAAGATATTACACAAGGGATCTTGACCGTCGCCAAGACACATAGTCATCAGATTTTTCGTCAAAATGAAAGAAAAAACATTAAAGGCAGCTAGAGAGAAGGGGCTTTGTCTTCTTTCTTCTCTCCTTTCTTTCACCTACGGAGAAAACCCAATAAGGCAAACAACAGTCCTATTAGCAGTAACCCTGTAAGCCAGAAGAGATTGAGGGTCTATATTCAGCATTCCTAAAGAAAGGAAACTACAACCAATAATTTTATATCTTAACAAAGTGGGCTTCATAAGCAAAGGAGGAATAAGATTCTTTTGAAGCAAGCAAATGCTAAGGGAATCCATTAATACAAGACCTGCTTTACAAGAGGACCTTAATGGAGTGCTAAATACGGAAACAAATGACCATTATGTGTCACCACAGAAGCACACTTAGGTATATAGATCATTCACACTATGAAGCAATCAAGTCATCATAATAACCAGTTAATAACATTATGACAGGATCAAATCCACACATATACAATCTAATCTTGCATATAAATGGGTGAAATACCCCAACTAATAGGCACAGAATGGTAGAACAGATAAAGAAGCAAGACCCAACTACATTACATGTTCCTTGAAAAGACCCATCTCACATGCAATGACATCCAAAGTAATGGGATGGAAAAAAATCTCAAAATAATGGGATGAAGAAAAAAGGTCAAAGTAATGAGCTTGAGAAAAATCTACAAGCAAATAGAAAAAAAAATTGAGGGTTTGCTACTCTAATTTCAGACAAACAGGCTTTAAGCAAACAAAAATCAAAAGAGAAAAAAAGTACATTACATAATAGAAGGGTTCGATTCAACAAAAAGACTTAACTGTCCTAAGCATACATGCGCATATCATAGGAGTACCCAAATTCATAGAATAAATTCTTAGAGGCCTACAAAGAAACCTAGATAACCACACAACAATAGTGGGACAACTTTAACACACCACTGACAGTACTACACAGCTCATTGTGGCACAGAACTAACAAAGATATTCAGAACCAGAACTTAACATTTGCCTAAATAATCCTAACAGACATCTAAAGAACTCTCTACCCCTAAACTTCAGAATATATATTTCTCTCTGCACATGGCACTTTAAAATCGAACACACAATTGGCCGTAAAACAATCCCCAGCAAATTGAAAAAAAACTGAAATCATACCAAGCACACTCTTCGACCACTGCACAATAAAAATATAAATCAATGCTAAGAAGATTGCTCAAAACCACAGAATTACATGGAAATTAACCTACTCCTGAATGACTTTTGAGCGAACAATAAAATTAAGGCAGAAATCAAGAAATTCTTTGAAACTACTGAGAACAAAGATAAAACATACAAGAATCTCTGGGACACAACTAAAGCCTTATTAATAAGAAAGTTTATAGTGCAAAATGCCCACATAAAATAACTAAAAAGACCTCAAATTAACAACCTACCATGACACCTAGAGGAACTAGAGAAACAAGAGCAAAGCAACATCAAAGCTAGCAGACGACGGGAAATAAACAAAACCATACCTGAACAGAAGGAAGCTGTAACATGAAAAAAAAAAAAAACACAAAAGTTCATGTCCAGGTGTTGGTTCGCTGAAGAATAAATAAGATAGACCACTAGCTAGACTAATAAAGGAAAAATAAAGAGATGATCTAAGTAAACATCAAGAAATAACAAAGGGGACGTTACCACTTTGGAGATCCCACAGAAATACAAAAGCTTTCAGAGACTATTAAAAACACCTCCCTATACACATGCTAGAAAACTTGGAAGAAACTGGCAAATTTCTGGACACATACAATCTCCTGAGATTGAACCAGGAAGAGATTGAATCCCTGAACAGACCAATAATTAAGTCCAAAATTGAATCAGTAATAAGTAGACAACCAACCAGAAAAAGCCCAGGACCAGTGGATTCATTGCCAGATTTTATCAGATGTATAAGAAGAGATGGCCCCATTCCTACTGAAACTGTTCCAAAAATAGGGGAGGAGTCCTTCTTCTCTAATTCATCAGGATGATGAGGCCAGCATCATCCTGATACTAAAACCTGGAAGACACAAAACAAAAAAATTAAAACTCCAGGCCAATATCCTTGATGAACATAGGTGCAACAGTCCTCAACAAAATACTAGCAAACCAAATCCAGCAGCAGATTACAAAGCTAATCTACCACAAAAAGTAGGCTTTCTCCCTGAGATGTAAGGTTGGTTTAACATATGCAAATTAATAAATATGATTCATCACATAAATTAAACTAAAATCAAAAACAACATGATCATTTCAACAGATGCACAAAATCATTTCAATAAAATTCAATATCCCTTCATGTTAAAAACCCTAAACAAACTAAGCATTGAAGGAACATACTTCAAAATAATAAGAGCCATCTATGAAAATCCTACTGCCAACAACATACTGAAAGGGAAAAAGCTGGAAGCATTCTCCTTCAAAACCAGAACAGACAATGATGCCCTGTCTCACTACTTATATTCAACACAGTACTGGAAATCCTGGTCAGATAAATGAGGCAGGAGGAAGAAATAAAAGGCATGCAAATAGAAAGGGAGAAAGCTGAACTATCCTTATTTTCAGATGATATGATTTTGTACCTATAAAATTCCATAGTTTCTTCTCAAAAGGTCCCAGATCTGATAAAGAACTTCAACAGTTTCAGGGTACAAAATTAATGTACAAAAATCAGGAGTAGCATTTCTATATACCAACAACATCCAAGCTGAGAATCATATCAAAAAATACAATCCCATTCACAATAGCCACACATAAAACACACAGAAATACAGTTAAGCAGAAAGGTCAAAAATTTTTGTAATGAGAATTACAAAACACTGCCTGAAAGAAATCAGACAAGACAGAAACAAATGAAAAAACATTCCATGTGTATGGCTAATGAAAGAATCAAATATTATTAAAATGGCCATACTGTTCAAAGCAATTTACAGATTCAATGCTATCCCTATAAAACTACCAATGATATTCTTTACAGAAATAGGAAAAACTATTCTAAAATTCATATAGAATGAAAAAAGAGTCCAAATAGCCAAAGCAATCCTAAGCAAAAAAGGAAAAAGCTAGATGCATCACATTACCTGACTTCAAACTATACAAGACTACAATAGCCAAAACAGCATGTTATTGGTACAAAAACAACCACATAGACTAATGGACCAGAATAGAGAATGCAGAAATAAAGTCACACACCTGCAAACACCTGATCTTCTACAAAGTCAAACAAACAAACAGACAAACAAACAACAACAACAACAAAAACAGGCAATGGATAACTGGCTAACCATATGCTGAATATTGGAACTGACACTTTCTTTACGTTACTTTCAAAAATAAACTCAAGATGGATTACAGACTTAAATGTAAAATCCAAAACTATAAAAACTTTGCATGATAACCTAGGAAATATCATTCTGGAAATAATCCCTGACAAAGATTTCATGGCAAAAATACTAGATGCAATTGAAACAAAAACAAAAATTGACAAATGGGTTGTAAACTAAAGAACTTCTGCACAGCAAAATAAACTATCAATAAAGTAAACATACAACCTACAGAATGGAAGAAAATATTTGCAAACTATGCATCTGATAATGCATAGTTCTAATAGGCAACATCTACAGGGAACATAAAAAAATTAACAAGGAAAAAACAAACCCATTAAAAAGTGGGCAAAGTAGATGAACAGTCGCTTTTCAAAACAACATACATGCGGTCAACAACCATGTGAAAAAATGCTTAACACCCCTAATCATTAGAAAAATGCAAATCATATTCTCACTCATAGACGGGTGTTGAACAATGAGAACACATGGACACAGGGAGGGGAGCATATCACACTGGGGTCTGTTGGGGGGAAAAAGGGGAGGGACAGCGGGGGGTGGGGAGTTGGGGAGGGATAGCATGGGGAGAAATAACAGATACAGATGATGGGGAGGAAGGCAGCAAATCACACCGCCATGTGTGTACCTATGTAACAATCTTGCATGTTCTTCACATGTACCCCCAAACCTAAAATGCAATAAAAAGTATTTATAAAAAAAAAAAAAAAAAAAAAGAAAAATGCAAATCAAAAGCACAGTGAGATACCATCTCACACCAGTTGGAATGGGCATTCTTAAAAAGTCCAAAAATAGCACATGCTGGTGAGGTTGCTAAGGAAAGGAAATGCTTATACACTGCTGGTGAGATTGTAGATTTTATCAGCCACTGTGGGAAGCAGCTTTGCATATTCTTCGGGAACTTCTAACTATTATCTGACCCAGCAATTTCCATTATAGTATATATATTTAAAGGAATATAAATCATTCTACCATAAAGACACATGCACACATATGCTCATCACAGCACTATTCATAACAGCAAAGACACAGAATCAACCTAGATACCCATCAATGGCAGACTGGATTTTTTTTACAATGTTGTACATATAAACCATGGAATACTACACAGCCATAAATGAAGTTACCCTGTCATTTGCAGCAACACAGATGGAGCAGGAGACCATTATCTTAAACGAGCTAACGCAGGAACAGAAAACCAAATCTGCATGTTCTTACTTGTAAGTGGGAGCTAAACATTCAGTACATATGGACACAAAGAAGGAAACTATAATAGACACTGGGGCCTACTTCAGAGTTCAGGGTGGGAGGAAGGTGAGAATGGAAAAACTACCTATGAGGTACTATGCTTATTACCTAGATTAGGAAATAATCTGTACAGCAAACTCCCATGACACACAATTTACCTATATAATAAACCTGTGCATATACCCATGAAACTAAAACAAAAATTAAAAAGAAGTAATTGCTGTGATTCTGAAACATTTGCAAACGCAAACAGATGTGCAACATCTATTTCTCTATTAAGCTCTTTTGCAAATAAATATTATTGTATATTTTTAAGGTTCACAAAATTATATTATGAAATACATACACAAAGTAAAAAAGTTACTGCAATGAAGCAAAGTAATAGACTCACCATCTGAATAGCTGCCCATTTGTTTTATTCATTTTTGAAGGGAAGAGCAGTTGAATTCTACTCAATTAGCATGAATTCCAAATACAGGTCTATTAATTTTATTACAAATATATAAAGCCAAATAAGAAAAACTGCTAATTAAACTAATTTAATATTATAATATGGCATATTTTCCCTAAGTTAAATTATTAAATATAAAGCACCAGAGCTAGATAAATAATTCTTAAAGAGTATTTTTATAATTTAAATTTTAAATTTCATTTAATTGCTTATAGTTTTCAACTAAGCAAATTAACTTGAAATTGGAGACTAACTGAAACACAATCTATCCAAAAAAAGTCATGTAGTCAAGTCTTGAGAAGGCCATTTCCTCAAGAATTCCCATAGTCATTAATTGCTCTTTGAGAAGAATGCATCATCACCACATTAGTTATTGGTGCAAACAGACAGCAGGCATCAAGTGTAGAAATGGCTCTGAGAGAAGGCTGTATAAAGCAAGTTTTTCACCAGTGTGGCCCCCTGAAGGATAAATCGCTTTTTTATTATGAAAGACTGAACTTTAAATCCATAAATACTGTTGTAATCTGCTCAATAGCTCATCGTACCACACCACACCACACATTTTACAGCTCATAAATGTACATGAAATACATCTCAAGTTTAATGATCATAATCTTAACTCTATCTCACTGATATTTTTCTAAGAAGTGGACAATAAACAGCAGGAAAATATCACAACTTTTATAATAAAATACGGTTTGTTTTCAAAAGACCATTAAGTATAAGATATAATTTGCAAAATATTATGATTGATTGTTGTAGTATAAAAACAAAAGAACAGGGTCAACTTTGATAAGTGAGTACAGTCTGCTTCTCAGAATTTCACTTTTTCTGTAAAAGAGCTCTAAAGGTCTCTTTTGTGTGATAATTAAATGAAAGGAACATTCCTTTAAAAATAAATTAAAGATGTCTGGCAGGCTATTACTCATTTAAAGAAATGGTAAATTTTCTCAAGCATGACTTGCTATTTGAGACTGTTCGATACAACTATTATATTAACCATCAGTTAATGACGCTATCATTTTTCACATCTTCCACATTTAACATGAAAAAGTAACGCTAATATGTGGGCTTGATCAGTCAAGTTAAAAGTGTAATGTTCACCAAAACTGAAGAATCTAAAATAATAGTAACTGTACTAGGCCGGGCGCAGTGGCTCACGCCTGTAATCCCAGCACTTTGGGAGGCCGAGGCGGGTGGATCACAAGGTCAAGAGATTGAGACCATCCTGGTCAACATGGTGAAACCCCATCTCTACTAAAAATACAAAAAAATTAGCTGGGCATGGTGGCCCGTGCCTGTAGTCCCAGCTACTCGGGAGGCTGAGGCAGGAGAATTGCTTGAACCCAGGAGGCGGAGGTTGCGGTGAGCCGAGATTGCACCATTGCACTCCAGCCTGGGTAACAAGAGCGAAACTCCGTCTCAAAAAAAAAAAAAAAAAAAAAAAATAGTAACTGTACTAAAGATTTCCATCTATAACAAAAGCATGACCTTGAGCAATTCATAATTTTCCAGTTAACTCATCCGTAAAATAAAAGTTTTATATATTTTGTGACTTCCAAGATTAGTTCCAGCCTAAGCATTCCATGATTTTGAAAATTGTAAGAGATAAAACAGCTTGCTGGTGATCCGTGGTTCACGGCAGTTAAGAATAAGCAGTTTTATTGTTTGAGCATTTTCTTATATATTATTAAATTAAACTAAATACAAAAATTTGACAACACAGAATATTCTTATTTTGGTATTCATCATTCTGAACAGACTCTGGTAATAATCAGCATAAAACCACTTGAAGAGCCATCAAGACTTTAATGCCTTATATATCTTGCCAGCTTAATTTGATCAGAGACTATAGAACTACATTTTTATTTAGAGGCAAGTATTAAGTCTGTCATATCCAGAGAATACAAAAATGTTAATCCAAGAAACATCATCAAGTTATGTCATATTTAAATATATGATTTAAGAAAAGAACCTTGTATTCAAGATTATAACTGGTTAATTGATCAAGTGAAAGAGGACACATTATTTTTTATACTCCAACATATTTCTACCTTATTTTACTATTATGCAAATTTTTCATGTATATTTCTAAGACTGCCCAATTTAATATTCAAAAGAACATTATTGTAAAGCAAATCTAATAAAGTTTATTTTTAAAAACACATACCTATTTAACACGGCTTTCTTAGAACAGAGTCTAGCTCAAAAAAAAAAAAAAAAATACAACAACAAAACTAAACAAAATCGCATGCCCAAAATACTTCATCTGAAAGATAAATTTTATGGTTTCCCAGGCTTCAACAATTGTATCCCTGTTTGAAATAATTATAGACAAAACATCCAGTTAATTATATTTACTAAAGTTTATCATATTAGAAGACAATTGGTAAACTAGAGCATTTATTTCTGTGATCATTACTATTACGATAATTACATGGTTCTTGCTTCATATTTACTCTTCAGAAAGTAAATTATCAGCTTGAATCGTTAAATTTACATTTTAGCTTCCTCCATTCATTTCATCAAAAAAAAAAACCCTCCTTTTACCCACTGACATTTATGAATATAACTGATGAAACCATGCCACTGAATGCTATCTTTCATAATCAATGATCTACCAGTGAAAACATAGTTTAAAGAAAGATATAACATTAAGAACCATATCATAATTATTTTATGAATGACGCTTGAATATAGAAGATGATAGGTTATAATCGAAGAGTCTAATAACTACCATGCAATTTTCTTAGATACATGAATAATGATTCCTTGCTGATTTTCTATTGTTACATATTTAGTATCATTAACTCTACTCCCTTTTACAATAAGGATATACAACTTAACATGAACCAAACATAGTCAAATGGATGTTCATATTTGGATAAATTGATGAATCATTCATATTTTGAATAAATGAATAAAATATCTAATTTTGCCTCCTACATTCACAGAACAAAAACGCTGTAGCCTTCAGCTGAAAATCACCCTCATCATTGCACTTTCAAAAATTTTCCTTCCCTTATGTCAATATCATGTGCTTGCATATACTTACATAATAAAACTTCAAATATTTATTTTATAAAAGTCAACAAATAAAATATCTTATTTTATCATTTTTTTCCTCAATTCTATCAGAACAAAGTATATTTGGTAGTACCTTTGGATATTGCTTGACAGGAATCAGTACTCTTTCTGAGAGCTTTATGTTTTTGTTGCTGATGACATCAAGATACTTCTTTTCTTCGTCTTCCTTTTTTCCATCAGAACCTTGAAATTTTTCAATTTCTGGGAAAAAAAATCACAAGAAGACAAGTGAAATGAGGAAAAATATTATTATAATATGCTGATTGTTCATATTACTTCTCTTCTCAAATAACATTTTGATGAATAAAAGGCCTGAAACAGCATCTGACGAACAGATAGGTGAATGCTGCTACTGTATTTAAGAGAACCTCTGTCAACTCAAACTAAAAAGCGATAATTGAAGATGTGACTGTGTCTTCTGTGAAACAATTGATGAATGTAATTAATTTTTAACGTCTTCAAACACAATAAAAAGGTAAAATACATCCTTTGATTATTTAAACTATTTTAGCAAACATAATTTTTTTCCAGCAGCAATTAATAGAACAAAACACATTTTAAGAATATATGCTTTATTTTTACTAAGAATTATTCCTAAGAAAATAAAAATAATTAAAATGGTAATTACTAAGTTAGCTAAAGTAGGTAGTAAAGAAAAATTGCATGATAATTTACAAGGGTTATAGAAAAGTCATATAAAGGATGAAATCAAATCTATAAATGGTAACATTGGTATTCATCAACATGACATTATTTATCTAGATGTTTAAGAAAAACTTTAGAATATTACCAAATTTGACATTTTGAAGCATACTTATCCACCCCTTCATTTTTGAATTAATTTAATCCATAAAAAATGTTAAACCTCTACTAGGCACCAGAAATACAACAGAAAAAAATAAAATACCTCTTCTTTTATAGACTGTATATTCTAATATGGAAAATGAACAATGAGAAAAAGAATACATGGGCACAAATGCGGTTATGGGTGAGAGTAAAGAATAAACACAACGTAGCTGTTAAGAATACAAAGGAGAGTCACACGGTGGCTATTACTTCAGATTTGCAGGGTGATACATGAGCAAAGCCCTGAATGACAGAGAAGAGTAAGCCATGAGAAGACTGAGAAGAGCTTAACAGTTCTATGAAAAACATGCTTTACTTGCTCTTGGAATAGCAAGAAGCAAGAAAGCCTGTGTAGCTGAATGTAGAAAAAAGACTTGCTAGGTGGTTACAGAATAGATCACGTAAGAATTGTAGGATACATAATGTTTTCTGCTTTTTATTTTGACTGTAATGGTAAGCCTCTAGATGGCTTTGAGGAACAAAGGAAGGCAGCCACATTGTATTTTTAAGGATAACATCATATATAATATTTAAAACCAATCACAGCAGAAGGCAAGCAAACAAGGAAACCAACTTACATTTGCCTAGCTGAGAAACAATGCTGACAAGGTAGGAATGAGATATTAGAAGACTATATAGCTACAACTAGAGTTATCTCATGCAATGCACCATGTAAAATAAGTGTTTTGAAGAACTGTTAAAAGTTCATTTTACAAATTGCCTTTGCGTTTTCTTACATAGTTATTATAACCATAACATAACCAGGAAATATTTCTTTTTTTTTCCTTACTCTTGGTCCATGTACTAAAATACTAACTAAATTAAGATATGAATGTGAGTGTTACTTTTGTTATGGATAGAACAAAACATTCTATTTTTTGTTATTCTGGAGTAGAGAAAATGTGATGATAGTTATTAAGTATGAACATTTTTCATATACATTTATTTATACTGCATTTTAAAACAACTTTTTAAAGGTCTGACTACTTCCAAAGGTAAGAGGAATAGACATTTTACCTAACAGTTTTTTTCTTTGTTATTCTACAGTTAACCAACATTTGTCCCCCACGTTTTCAAATGACTTAAAGAAAAATCCCTAACACATTCCAGTTAGTAATTTTTTTGTTTTTTTCTTTTGAGACGGAGTCTCACTCTGTCACCAGGCGCCAGGCTGGAGTGCAGTGGCATGATCTCGGCTCACAGCAACCCCCGCCGCCCGGGTTCAAGCAATTCTCCTGCCTCAGCCTCCCGAGTAGCTGGGACTACAGGCGCGCGCCACCACGCCCAGCTAATTTTTTTGTATTTTTAGTAGAGACGGGGTTTCACCATGTTGACCAGGATGGTCTCGATCTCTTGACCTCGTGATCCGCCCGCCTCAGCCTCCCAAAGTGCTGGGATTACAGGCGTGAGCCACC
>PVKV010008306.1:0-57837 GCA_004027835.1 Alouatta palliata
AGCAATTCTCCTGCCTCAGCCTCCCGAGTAGCTGGGACTACAGGCACGTGCCACCATGCCCAGCTAATTTTTGTATTTTTAGTAGAAACGGGGTTTCACCATGTTGACCAGGATGGTCTCGATCTCTTGACCTCGTGATCCACCCGCCTCGGCCTCCCAAAGTGCTGGGATTACAGGCGTGAGCCACCGCGCCCGGCCTTTTGTGTGTTTTTTGTAGAGACAGGGTTTCACCACGTTGCCCAGGCTAGTCTCAAACTCCAGGGCTCAAGCAATCCATCCACCTTGGCCTCCCAAAGTGCTGGGATTATAGGCATGAGCCCCACCATACCCAGTTTAGCAATACAAACTTCTATCTCCCTTTCACATATACAGGTTTTTCCTGCAGTTACTAGAAGCAAAATATTTACCCTGACCTGCAAGAGTTTTATTTTAGATGAGATGACAAAATGCCCACATAATGATTAACGATCAATATAAAGTAGAATGGTACCAGAATCTAAATGGGGTGGGTGTGGATTAAAGTCATAACAGTAATCTAGAGAAAGAAAACATCCCTGGAAGCTAAAGCTCCTACTACAGTGAAAGATTTCATAGAATTGGGACTTCAGTTGAACTCTGAAAATAATTTAGTTAAACATATATGGGAATGATGGCCGGGCACAGTAGTTTATTCCTGTAATTACAGCACTGTGGGAGGCTGAGGCTGAGGTGGGAAGATCACTTGAGCCTGGGAAGTTAAGGCTGCAGTGACCTGTGATCACACCACTGCACTCCAGCTCGGGTGACAGAGTGAGACCCTGTCTCAAAAAAAAAAAGTGCATGAGAATGAGATGGAAGTTTATCCGAGAAGTAACAGCAAAAACAGAGGTCAGAACAAGAGGGGCTGTGTGCAGGACAAGGAGATGTCTGCCTGGCACTGTCTGCCTTCCATGCCAATGGGTAGGAGCATGCCCCATGCTGCCTGCTCATTATGTGCCAGCCTCTGTGCCAGACACACTTATTACCCTGTTACATCCTCAAGAAGGCTTGCCATACCAGAGGGGAAGGAAGGGCTCAGAGGGGTTCAGTAACTTGTCTAAGGTTGCATGTAAGTGGCAGAGCTAGGACTTCACCTGAAATCAGCCAAGTCCAGAGCCTGTATTGTTAACTCCAACACAAATATGAATCCATGGTTGGGTGGCCAGTTGGCATCAGCGAGTGGCATAAAGCCTAAAGATATGTGGTTTTGGCCAGAACAATGTGTAGAAAAGCAGATTGCCTTGGCTGGGAGAGGCTGGCGGCCCAGTCAGCTTAATTCCTGTTTCCCACCCTCCCAGTTTCACATGCTCATGCTACCTGTCCAGGAAATCCTGCCTAAGGTGCCCAGCTAACAGTGAGGCAGGTGAAGGGAAAATGGGGGGGCAGAGAAGCCCATTCTTTTTTTTTTTTTTGAGACTGAGTCTCGCTCCTCCCTCTGTTGCCCAGGCTGGAGTGCAATGGTGCCATCTTGGCTCACTGCAACCTCCGCCTCCCAGGTTCAAGCAATTCTGTCTGAGCCTCCTGAGCAGCTGCGATTACAGGTGACTGCCACCTCGCCTGGATAATTTTTGTATTTTTTTTTTTTAGTAGAGACGGGGTTTCACCATGTTGGCCAAGCTGATGTCAAACTCCTGTCCCCATCAGGTGATTTGCTGGCCTCCGCTTCCCAAAGTGCTGGGATTACAGGCATGAACCACTGCACCCTGCCAGAGCTCATTCTTGAGATCTTTCTAAAACAGGAATTTGAAAGCAAAGACAAAGAAAGGAAAGAGTTAAAAGACTTAAGTCTACACAGTTTTTCACAGTGAGTTCTCCTGCATTAGAATTTCCTTGGGCAGGTTGGAGGTAAGATGGTGTGGGGGGCGGCGGTTAAAAATTCAGTGCCCTGGGCCCACAGCACTCCTACTGAGTCTAAGGGATGGCTTTGTTTGCAGGCTCCACTAAAATTTGAGAGGTATTGGAATGTACTTGTTCCAGAAAACATCCCTTACACTCACCTAGTTCTCCCTTCTTGCACATACGACTCTTAATCACATTTACTTTAAATGAGAAATAGTGTTCACTGTCAGCCTGCAAAAAGACTTCACATACATCTTAGAAAAACCTTTAATCACAACTTTCTTTTCTCTGAATGCTTTTTTTTTTAGTCCTAAATCCTTTTCTAATCAATGCTAACATCAAAAAGACTTCATTGCAATTCAATGTGTCTGAGCCGTTCCCGCTGTTCATGTTCAGCCTGTTATTAACAAGGAGCTGACCAGTGGCACTGAGAATTTTTCACACTGACCAAAAATTAGCATTCACTGAGTGCTAAGACATGTTTTGGGGACCACAGGCGGTCACTCAGCTTCCTATTCCTGCCTGTCCCCTGGAAAAGGTGGGTAAGAAAAATCCCCCCAAAACCTCTGGGCAGTGAGGAGTGCCTCACCCTTGCCCCTGATGTTGGGAAGAGTTTTCCCCATTCCATGCCTTTTCCTCTGAAGTTCAGAATGCCTGAATGACCTTCCCCTCCTTCCACTTCTCCAGAAACTCCTAGTCATCCTTCAAGTTCCGGCTCAGAAGTAGTGAAAATAATAATAATCATAAACAAACACATAAAATAAGAATCACAATGGTAATCAAGGAAATAAAAATTAAGGACTATCATAAGATATTCATTTTAAAGCCACTGAATTGGCAAAAATAAATCTGATAATAATGGTAAAAATATGGATCACTGGGAACTCTGCCATTAATGGTTATATATATTAGCAAACCACTTTAGGAAAAAACTTTGGCAATATCTAAAGAATTATACTGTAAAATATATGTAGTAAAAAATGAATTAATGCCAGGCACGGTGGCTCACGCCTGTAATCCCGGCACTTTGGGAGGCTGAGGCAGGTGGGTCATGAGGTCAAGAGATCGAGACCATCCTGGTCAACATGGTGAAACCCCATCTCTACTAAAAATACAAAAATTAGCTGGGCATGGTGGCATGCACCTGTAGTCCCAGCTACTTGGGAAGCTGAGGCAGGAGAATTGCTTGAACCTGGGAGGCAGAGGTTGCAGTGAGTTGAGATCGTGCCACTGCACTCTAGCCTGGTGACAGAGCGAGACTCTGTCTCAAAAAAAAATGAAGAACAAGTATAGCTACTGTAGAAAATAGTATAAGTCCTCAAAATTTTAAACATAGAATTACCATATAATTCCACTTCTGGGTGTATACCCAAAATAACTGAAAGCAGGGAAAAGAACGTATATTTGTACACTTATGTCACAGCACTATTCACAGTAGCCATAAGATGGGAGCAACCCAAGTGTCCATCAATAGATGAAGGGATAAACAAAATGTGATGTGATGTGATGTGTGTGTGTGTGTGTGTAATGGAATATTATTCAGCCTTAAAAAGTTAAATGGATGAACATGGGGACATTATGCTAAGTAAAATAAGTTAGAACAGAATAGGATAGCTTAATACTTAATAAACTCATATATATTATATATAATATATTGTATATTATATTGTATTATCTTATAAACTCATATATATGTTTTATTATAAGATAATATAACTCATATATAATAAACTCATATATGAGTTACAAGATAATATAACAACTCAGATATATAATAAACTCATATACATATATATATATATGAGTTTATTAAGTATTAAGCTATCCTATTAGTTCTGTTGCTGTAGAGATTCCTGACTAATACAGATACAGATGGGCACACAGTTTCATGTGGGGAAGATGAAAATGTCCTGAAAATGGATGGTGGTGATGGTTACACAATAATATGAATATACTTAATGCCACTAAACTGGACACTTAAAAATGGTTAAAGTCATAAATTTTAAGTTGTGTATATTTTACCATAATAAAAAAAGAAAAAAATGAATGAACAATATATTTACTCATTCTCCTGTCAGTGGACATTTGGGATCTGTCCAGTTTTGTTTGCTTGTTTTTGTTACTGAAGACAATGCTACCATGCACAGTCTTTACATATCTCCTGGTACATATGCACAAGAGATTCTGTAGAGTACATGGCCACAAACGGAACTCCTGGGTCAACTTTACGATGCCAGATTGTTTTCCAAAATGGTCATATTAAATTAAATGATTTATATCATACAAACAATATTTTGTAAAAGATGTTCAGGAAATGTTAAATTACAGCCAAAAGGAGTTAGGTGAATCTCTCAACCTGCTCAACCATCTAGAATTACATTGCCCAGAAAAGGGGGCAAGTAAGCCTTGTGTTCCACTAAAAAAATGCTGCTTCAGGCAGATGCATACATCTTTTTTTCTATATTCCAAACAGTTCATAGTTTGTCATCTCTCCTATAAATGAGTCTATCATATTTTCAACTACTCCTGCCATATTTCATTTCATTGCTGGGCATCCGTTTTAAGACCATTGGCTAATTGATGCCCATCTCATGGTGGACCTACAGGATGTGTAAAGCAGGTTCACAAAACACTGGTTATTAACTTGTCTGAGTTGGATGAAACTGAACACCTACACACAAGTTACATGAAGGGGATTTATTACTTACACACAGGCAGCAAGAGACAACAGAAGCCCAGGATTCATGGTGAGCTGGCTTCCCAGGGCTCAGGAAAGCTGCCCAGGGTAGATGGAGTCTCCCACATGTGCTTCACTTGCTCAGCAGCTGAAGATCCCCTAGAAAGTGACCCACCTCGGTTTTATACCCCAGGGAACGTGGTTTCTGGGATAAAGGACTGAAGGACATCATGTTTCAAGGGGGGAGCTGGAAAGAATTCAGGCTGTTCCAGTCAGTCCCTCCCTATCTCAGGATGTTGCACTCTCAGCACATTCTACAGTTATTCTTGAAAACTGCAAGCAAGAAAGGGAGGAGAATTGGGCCAATCCGTGGCTGCCCAGAGAACTGTCCTGCAGAATGGTGAAAGGTCTGGAAACTCTGCCAGGGAGGAACAGGTGCTGGCCTGGAAGATTGAATGTGTGCCTTTTGGAGAGCCTTGTTCAGAAGCACAGCTACTGCTATTGCTTGGCTAAAACACTGCTCTATGGGAAGTTCACCCTCTTGGCTTAAGGGAGCAACTTCAGATCTACAGAACTAACCTAGAAAAAGAAAAGGAAGAGTTATGAGAAACATAAGACCTAACTTCAAATCTTAGAAAGCCTGTTTTATAGAAGTGAAACTTACTGTGAGAAGTTCCAGAGGTTAGGCCTCATGGTTAGAAGCCACAGGAGGACTTCATAAACTTCAAACAAGGCAAGCACCCATGAGCCGGGGCTGCCTGTGAGGTCCTGGATATGTTCAACCATCTAGATTGTCAAAGAATCAGTTGCAGGACTGGAAGCAGGGGAAGTTGGAGGAGATGCCAGCTGAGGTCCTCACCTGTTCTGTGACGATGATTCAAATGCATCCAGGTGGTAGACACTCCACCTGCCAGGAACAGCTCTCAGTCTTGGAACCACTCAGTCAACACTTATTTTGAGTTGGATTTTCTAATTATTCTAGAATTCATTTGGATCTTACCATGAACCAAATTAGCCCTTTTCACATTAGCTGCAGTCCCTGGAGTATTAAAAATGCTGCCAAACCTTAGGTTTTACTACTTACACAGTAAGCCTTGTGTTCCACTAATAAAATTCTGCTTAAAGCAGATGCATACATCTTTTTTTCTATATTCTAAACAGTTCATAGTTTGCCACCTCTCCTATAAATGAGTCTACCATCTTTTCAAGATTTTCTCCCATAAGCACTTGAAAGCACTTCCATAAGCCCACAAGATACTGAATTTGAAGATTTATATAAACACCTGCAGGCAGATCTCTTTTGATACTTGTCCAAGGCACAATCATTAAGAAGGGACCACAAAAATAAGTCAGCTAATTACACATCACTTTAAAACCACTGGATGTAGACTAAAGGCTGCTGAAAGATTTTGATCAATACTGACTCTGCCTTGGACACCATGAGTAATGTGATGCATGCTGCTCATGTCTTTTCCTGGGCACCTCAATCTGGCAACTTCTTTTCTAAACAGTAATTAAATTAGTGGAAATTGTATATAGTCTTGTGAGTGGCTCACAAATCTTTAGCAGCAATCATGAAACCAACCCCACCCCCAATACACTTTAAAAATCTACAATTTGCAAATTTGAAATGTCAGATCCATGCTAATTTATTTTGCAAGCTACTCCAAGGAAGCCAGACATCAGCCCTTCCCCTGCTGTTAGATGAAAGCTTCAGAAAGTTCTGCATAGCTGACAGCAGGACCCAGTGGGCTCTCTCCTCCCTTCCCTGGCACCACTGGGTGGCATTACTGTGAAATGTTCTTTCTGCCGCTGGTACTGGCATTGTGTTAAATCTTGATTTGACACTTGGTGTGCGCTGAGTCAGAGCAGGTGCAAGACTTAGGTAACTGCTTTGTACACACATTAGAATATTTCAGCTCGTGAGCAAGTTGGCTCAGATGTGCTTCCTTCTCTCATTAGTCATGGTTTTCTCAACCCAGGAGCGGTTGACTACCCAGTATGAGCTGAACTGGTTGCTTCATCAAATACTGATGGCATGTTTGAAGTTGTCGTTTTATTCTTACAAGGCAATTTCCTTCTGTGGTCCTTTTCTTCGGAAGGTACTGTTTCAAGCCGTACCCAGACATGGCCCAGAAACCATGTCTGGAGACTGTCATGGAAGGGAGGCAGGCCTTGTATGTGGCCTTAGTAGCTTCTCACTATCTTGTTCCTCACCCAGAGTGTCAAGCAGAGAGAAGTGCATACCTTCTGTAGAGACTGAGTAGGGAAAATAACCAGCTGACTCAGATCCACAAAGAACTTAGCAACAAATAATGAGAACTTTAGCATCTCATGCTTGCTAAGTGGGCAGGAACAAGTAGATACTGTACCCACTTTTTCTGTTTTTAGAGACAAGGGTCTTGCTATGTTGCCCAGGCTAGAGTGCAGTGGTGCAATCATAGCTTACTGCAGCCTCGAACTCCTGGGCTCAAGCAATTCTTCTGCCTCAGCCTCTCGAGTAGCTGGGACCACAGACATGTGCCACCACTGTGTCTGACTTGTACCTACTTGTTAAGGTTAACAATGATTATGAATTGGGAGGTGGCGTTCAGACTGACACAGGGATAGACTGCTAATTAGAGAATGCCAAAGCAGTCTGTTAGAAACAATCAAGGCTTACTAGACACCTGTGAGGTTTGCCTTTACCATGCCAAGCTGCTGTATTACTTCACAATAGAGCCAGGGATGAACCAAGGGCTGAGGTTCACGCCACCTGGCTGGACTGGCCCAGAGGTGATGCTGAGGGAAGGCAGAGGGACATAGAAGTGAGAGGTGGGAAGAACTAGAAGCCCAATATCCAGGATGATTTTGTACAGAAGCACAGAGCTGAGGAGTGACCCAGAGGATGTGAGACCCTGTCTCTAAAAATAAAATAAGGAATGCAGAGGCACAATCATAACTCACTGCAGCCTTGAACTCCTGGCCTCAAGTCATCCTCCCACCTCAGCCTCACAAGTAGCTGGGACCACAGGTGCATGCCACCGTGCCCAGCTGATTTTGTTTTTATTTTTTGAGAGACGAGGTCTCAAACTCTTGAGTTCAAATGACTCTCCCACCTTGGCCTCCCAAAGTACTGGGATTATAGGTATGAGCTACAGCACCCAGCTAAAAAAAAAATTTTTTTAGATGGAGTCTCGCTCTGTCGCCCAGGCTGGAGTGCAGTGGTGCGATCTCGGCTCACTGCAGCCTTCACCTCCTGGGTTCAAGCAATTCTCCTGCCTCAGCCTCCCGAGTACCTGGGACTACAAGCATGTGCCACCATGCCCAGCTAATTTTTTGTATTTTTAGTAGAGGCAGGGTTTCACCATGTTAGCTAGGATGGTCTTGATCTCCTGATCTCGTGATCTGCCTGCCTCAGCCTCCCAACGTGCTGGGATTACAGGGATGAGCCACCGTGCCTGGCCCCTAACCCACCAAAATTTTTTAAACGAAAATTATCAGTATATTTCTAGAGCCCCAAGTGTAAGGGGCCAGATTTTTCCAAGATAAAAATGAAGATGGATGGTATAGGAGGGGGTAGTAGTAGTTGCTTGGCCTGACATTAGAGCCCTGGATCACCATGGGAGGTGAGGAAAGCAGGGCTGAAGACACTGTGCTGGGCAGCTGGTGTGGGGCTGGCACAGAAGGCTGGATTCCTGCCCTGAAAAGCCGGGGCAGTGACTGCACAGAGCCCCTGGTGCAGAGAGCCCAGGCAACCGGCTGCCGCGGAAGCTTCTGAACCCCTGGGACTTAGAGGCATTTGGCACTTGGCACTCTCCCCACTCCATTGCCACCAAACTATTATCGAGAGGAAGGAAAAGTGTATATCAGGATCCCAAGTAAACTCCAGAATGAGCCAAATCTTCTTTTCTTGCATAAGACAGAAAAGGAAAAAGAAAAAGCAAGCTGAGTGATCAGAAAATGAAAAATTATAATGGGACATTACATTTGAAACTTTTGTGAGTGGCCTGAAGAGAACAGGATGGAAGCTACATGGGAGCCTCTACAGAAGGAGGCCACAAGGGGAAATCAAGTAACCTAGGGAGAGATATCAGCCTGCTCCCAGAGAGAGCAACAAACCATGACCTGGGCCCATTAGCGTGGGAAGGGAGCCTGTGACCCTCCTTATCCCCGAAACAGCTGTGTCTGTGGACGAGGGCCACAGTTCTCCCTCAGGCAGCTGTGTCTGTTCCCTTCCCACCTCAGCTCCAGTCCACCTGCCCTGGAGCACCGCCTCCTTACCACAGCTTATCCAGCTTTGCACTCAGCTCTCGGATGCCTTATTCAAGTCACGGTCCTTTCCTCGGAGCGCACCAGGCGAAAATCACTGATCTGTCCTCTAAGCCCACAATTTAATAATAACAGGTAACACTCAGCATTTAACCTTGTGCCAGGCACTGTTCTAAGTGCTTTTACGTATCTCAACTCCTTTAATCCTCATAAAAACACTGAGAGAAGTATTTGTCTCCACTTTATAGATGGGGAGTCTGGGACACAGGGAGGTGGAGCAACTTGCCTGAGGTCACACAGCTGGTGAACAGCAGAGCTAGGATTTGAACCATGGAAGGCTGGCATCAGTGTCTATAGTTTTAATCGCTCCATTATCCTGACTCTCAATTCCAACCTGTCCGATAGTGTTGGATATTAGGATGTGTCAGTTAATGTTTAGGTCCTACTTTTTTTTTTTTTTTTTTTAACACAGAGTCTCACTCTGAAGCTCAGGCTGGAATGCAGTGGCACGATCTAGGCTCATTGCAACCTCTGCCTCCCGGGGTTGATTGTCCTGCCTCAGCCTTCCAAGTAGCTGGGATTATTACAGGCGCATGCCACTATGCCCAGTTAATTTTTGTATTTTTAGTAGAGACAGGGTTTCTCCGTCTTGACCAGGCTGGTTTCAAACTCCTGACTTTAGGTGATCTGCCCATATGGGCCTCCCAAAGTCCTGGGATTACAGGTATGAGCCACCACGCCAGGCTGGATCCTACTATTTTAGCAAGGGAAGCCTCCCACAAGCGGACTCAGCTCTGCCTAATTTCTGAGCACATCAGGACCAAGGCAGTTCATGGCTGGGATCCTGGCACCCTGTCCAGCTCTTACCAGGTCCCTTCCCCTGGGGTTTGGCCCTAACTCTGTGTCTCCAACTCCTGGCTGGGGTCCTATCAAAGCGAACCTCTTTGATACTGCACCTGGGGTGACTTTGAGTCCCTTCTCTATGTGGAAGCCTGGTTACTACACGGCAGTCACAGGATTGAACCCTCTTTAAGTTGGCCCAGGGTACCCACTTTCCCTCACACTGGGCGGCTCACAACCCATCTTCTCCCCAGCTTCCTCCCATTCCCTACAAGCCCCTGCTTCCCTACAGAGCCCATCTGAATTATAACAAGCTCAGATATCCTATGAGGGTAGGGCTCTCATCCACAAGGTCAACACTCCAGACAACTAGTGGACTGGTCCTGGCTCTTTAAAAGCAAGCTGGTAAACAAAATGCAACTAGAGAGGACGCTTCTTCCTAAAGGTCATGTGAAAGGAGCACTATGAAATCCCTGCCCTCAGAAAGTCAGTCAAGGCCTCTGCTAGGTCCCCTCTCCAATGTCTCATTTGCTATCAGCTAACCACACTGTGCAAGCAGTGACAGAGTTGACAGCAGTGTGACCCAGGGAAACAGAAGGGAAATGGTCCCCTAGGTGTGGTTTGGAGATTGTGTGGAGGGAAGCAATGAAGACAGAGAGTAACTGTATCTAGTGCTAGCATCCCTGGGTGCACGCCAATGTGGCATTTCTTGAAGGTTTATCACAGGGGCTTCCAGCAAGCACTGTAAGGTGGAGGTGATATGTGGAATTGGTATTTTCTCCTTTGGCTCGGGCATTCATTCCCAGGGATACAATGTCAATTCAGATGAAGCTTTGCCAGAAATATTGCCAATTCTGCCATCCAGGGCTTTTCTAAGAACACATTCAGCTTATGGCCACTAGTGAACACAGCTTACAGAAGACTGTCAGAGTGGTTCCAGACAGCTAAGAAACACATGCATATATTAATAAGTGGCATTATTTTAAGTGATCAAGACCCTAAAGTTGTATTCTCCAAAGCTGACTCCAATGGGTAGTAAAAAATGTGATAAAGAATTTTGGCCAGGCACAGTGACTCACACCTGTAATACCAGCACTTTGGGAGGCTGAGGCAGGCGGATTGCCTGAGGTCAGGAGTTTGAGACCAGATTGACCAATGTGGTGAAATCCTGTCTCTACTAAAAATACAAAAATTAGCCAGGCATGGTGGTGGGCACCTGTAATCCCAGCTACTTGGGAGGCTGAGACGGAAGAATCGCTTGAACCCTGGAGGAGGAGGTTGCAGTGAGCCAAGACCAGGCCATTGCACTCCATCCAGCCTGGGCAACAAGAGTGAAACTCCATCTCAAAAAAAAAAATATTGCAGGTAGCAACAAACTGGGGCCAGTGGCACAAGGGTAAAGGAATTTACCAAGACAGTCATAAGTAAAAACGGCAGATTTATTAGGAGAAGGTATGAAAGTATGTTGCAAAGGTGCAATGGGAAGATCAGCAAGAGAGGAGCTGACTGCAAGGAGACAAAGGTTTGGTGGGGATTGTATAGGATGGTGCTTGTGCTGGAGAGGGCTATGTGCTGTACTGAGGTTGCATTGAGCTAACTTTCATTTTTCTATCAGCCAAGGGTCTGGTGATAAGTCAGTGCAAGAATAGTGTGAGTTATTTGTGCAGGAGGGCTACGTGTCCTGGACCATGAAGAAAGGCAGCCTTACAGCTTTTCTTCTTTTCCTTTTTGCTTTCCCCTGCTCCCACCAGCCTAACTCCCTTTCCCTTATGAGGACTCCACATAGAATAAAATGTTCGTAGTCAAGTGAACTTGGAAAATACAGAATAAAACAAAGCTAAATGGGCTTCTTGCCTGCAGAACCTCCTGGGGCAGTGGTGTTGGAGTCTGCGGCAAGAGGAGTCCACCAGAGGCAGCTTTTTCCTCACTTTTTGGTCAACAATCCCTCCTTCACCTCCACCCCCATATTTTTTCCCTCAGAGAGTCCCATGAACTTGGTTGCCCAAAACAGAGCTGCTTTAATGTTAACTAAAAGCCAAATGGTCAGAGTACCTCACCTCAATGAAAAGCATGCTGCTAGAACCCTACTGCAATAGGCAGTGACTGTCAATGGCAGCTAAAGCTGTTAGATGAAAAGACCCACAGGGGACTTAATCATAAATGGATCAGGCTGATGCTAACTGAACACACCCATCAGTCCTAACATCACAGAAAGAGAGGCAGTGAGGCAGGATGCTTCCCGATGGGATGCAATGGGAAGTCCCCAGCACCTCCTATGAGGTTTTCTTGCCAAAAAATCCCACCTGATTACACCTCTAGAGCTGACTACTGTCTGTAGGAAATGTAGAGGGAAGTAAAACAGAGTCACCAATGTCATGGGAATGCATTCAACAAAATCCAAAATCAGGGACGTCTAAGGAACAAATGGCCAGGTTTCTTCAACAAATAAATGACAAGAAAGAAAGGAAACAAGAAAGGCTGCCTGGCAAACATGGTGAAACCCTGATCTCTACCAAAAAATACAAAAATTGCCTGGGTGTGGTGGGCCAATAGTCCCAGCTACTTGGGAGGCTGAGAAATGAGAATCGCTTGAACCCAGGAGGCCGAGGTTGCAGTGAGCCAAGATCATGCCACTGCACTCCAGCCCAGGTGACAGAGTGAGACCCTGTCTCAAAAACAAACAAGCAAACAAAAAGGACAGTAGGGTAAATAGTCAGGTTTAGTCTTTTTAGATTTATAAGACCTATCAACGAAATGCAATATTTGAATCTTGATTTAAACAAATCGACTATTTTAAAAAACACATTAATAAAACAACCAGGGAAATGTCATAACTGGCTGGATTTTTGGTGGTATAAAGAAATTATACTTAAACTTTTAGGTGTGATTATGGTATTGTGGTAATGCAAAAAGAAAAGATTTTATTTTTAGAGGTACCTACTGGAGCATTCATGGACAAAAAGATATGTCTGGGATTTTCCTCAAAATAATTCAGTGTAAAGAAGAGAAAGAAAATTGATGGCAGATAGAAGAAACAAGAATAGCCTTGAATTCATAATTGCTTGGAGCTGGCTGTTCTATCTAATTTTGTATTGAATTTGAAATTTTCCATAATAAGTTTAAACAAAAATACATTGCTGAGCAGCAAAATGTAGAGAAGGACCTAAAGTCTTGGACATACTTTCTAATAATCCAACCTCTTATAGATGTAGGATGTTGAAATTTCACCTAAAGATTAGAAGACCAGGATTTTTATATTTGCTTTCCATCTTTTCTGTCAATTTTAGAAAAGAGGATACCATTAGAAAAAGACAATGCCATTTATATAAAGCAGAATGGAGAACTCCTTGAGTCAAGGAAAAGTAAAAATTAAAGCTAGGCTTTCTTCAGTCCTCACTGTATGATATATTGTGTTTTGTATGTATTAATTTCCTGTTTAAAATCCTCTAATAGCCTGGGCACAGTGGCTCATGCCTATAACCCCAGCATTTTGGGAGGCCACGGCAGGAGGACCACTTGAGGTCAGGAATTTGAGACCAGCCTGGCCAACATGGTGAATCCTTGTCTCTACTAAAAATAAAAAATAAAATTAGCCAGATGTGGTGGCACACATCTGTAGTCCCAGCTACTCAAGATCTTGAGACAGGAGAATAGCTTGAACCCAGAGGCAGAGGTTGCAGTAAGCCGGGATCACACCACTGCACTCCAGCCTGGGTGGCAGAGCGAGACTGCATCTCAATAATAAAAAATAAATAGATCAAAATAAAATCCTCTAATAGCATCCCACCGTTCTCAGAATGACATACAAATTCTTCACCATAGTCTGTGATTTTCAGTGTGACTTGGTATATAATACAGGTTTCCTTCCTTCTACATTGGCCTCTCCCCATTTTTCAAACATGTTTGGTACTCTCCTGCCTCAGGGCCTTTGAACTTGCTATTCACACTACCCAAAATACTCTTTCCCCCACCAATAACTGTGTGACTTTCTCTCTTTCAGATCAGACATTCCCTGCCTACCTCCCTATGTAACACAGGTAGATCATCCACACACCATCGCTCTCCTCCCCTTCATTTTTTCCCTCTGCTTTATTTTTCTTTTTAGCACTTATTATCCTCTGGAGAAAAAAAAAAATCTGTTGTCTGTCTCTCCCAAGTGGATCGCAACTCCATTCGATCCGGAGCTTTGTTTTATTCATGGAACAAGGTTCTCAGATCAATGCCTTAAATCTAGCAGGTGCTCATGAAATATTTATCGAATTAATTAATTAACTTAGCACATACAAAAATCTGTTTGGTAAACATGCCCATGTATCTTTGGAAACCGGAATTATGTGTTTCCATGGTGGCCAAGATCCCCATAGATTAGCTGTACCTAGTTAAGGTGGGCTAAGATGTCTGCAGAGCAGCTGAATGCCGTGCAGTGAAAGAGGGCACACACTCCTGGTCTATTCAACCTAAGGGAGGGACAACTGGAGGAGCTGGCTTAGGGCCCTGGCTGAGGCTGGGATGGCTGTTCTTTTCTTGGGAAAAGTGAGATCTGATGAAGGTCTAAATAAAGGGTGGCAGTATCTGTAGGAAATAAATTGGGAAGGAATGGCATAGCTAGATGGAGTGTTTGAGGGCTTCAAGAATGTTGTGGAGTCAGACTCTACAGATGGTTTGAGGCTCCCAAATTAATTCATTTTCAGGGAGAGCTGGAAGAGACACAGATGGATAGAAATGCTGAGCGGCAAACATCCCACTGAGCAACCCACTGTAGGAGGAAAAATGGGCCCTGAAAACTGTCTAATGCGTTTTGAAGAATTTCACTCTGCTGAAGTCAAATGAAATATATAGACAAATCTCTGAAATTAAAATGTTTTATTTGGGAAGAAAGAATTGCAATTTGGGCCATACATACAGACTGAGTGGCCTTCAGTATGTCTGAAGAACAAAGAGAAGGTCAGAAGTTTTCTTTAAAAGGAGAAATGTGACATATTGCTCTTTGAGAAAGTTCATTGGCACTAGTAATGTTTTAGGAAGCTGGCAAGTTTTGATTGGTAAATGACAGCAACAGGTAAATAATTCTTAGAGACACAGGAGGTAGTTTCAGTAGCTAGTAGATAAAACTAAGGCCGGGCGCGGTGGCTCACGCTTGTAATCCCAGCACTTTGGGAGGCCGAGGCGGGTGGATCACGAGGTCAAGAGATCGAGACCACCCTGGTCAACATGGTGAAACCCCGTCTCTACTAAAGATACAAAAATTAGCTGGGCATGGTGGCACGTGCCTATAGTCCCAGCTACTCGGGAGGCTGAGGCAGGAGAATTGCTTGAACCCAGGAGGCAGAGGTTGCGGTGAACCGAGATCGCGCCATTGCACTCCAGCCTGGGTAACAAGAGCGAAACTCTGTCTCAAAAAAAAAAAAAAAAAAAAAAAAAACTAGTTTTAGGCTTCCGCAGGCAGTTTCAGCAGCCAGGCTTGCAGAGAATTACACTCTTGGAGCAAAGTTACGTGCCCTGAGGCCCATCTCCCCTTAGCCTCTCAACTCTGTTTTAGTTGGGTAGAACAAAAATGACCCAGTTTATTGATCAACTTTCACAACTCCTACCTGAGATGACCTTTTGAATTATTCTTCAGGTTACTACTCAAAGGAATCTGAGTTTTCTCCAAAGGAATCCAGGTAGCTAAGCCCCTCCTTTGGAACTCAAGTCAGATAACTGACCATTCTCAGAAGCATGTTGAACACGCTTGCCTCCTAAAAAGAAAGGCTATTGATGATAGGGGTGAGGTACCAGCATAGACCTGGGGACTGCAACACTCTGAGGTGCTAGACTTTGTGTGTTATGCTTCAGCCTGAAAACTGCAACAAAACTGTGTTTCCATCTGCAATAGGAGATAGTAGTGAGCTTATTTGCTTCAGAGACAGCATAGTTGAAACAATAAAACCCTGAGAGGGGCCTTGTGTTTTACCTATCAATTGCTCACTTTCTAAAATGCTGTACAACAAAATAACTTGTTAACTATCTGAATGTTTAAATTGATTAGGTAATCCTGCTGATTAAAAGCTTCCTATGGGAAATACTATGGTAAACATTCTCTAATTTATAGTTTTAAAAATGAAACACATTACTATACTTCCAGTTTTCACATAACAAAGCATCCCCTCACTCCTTCCCTCCCTCCCTCCCTCCCTCCCTCCCTCCCTTCCCTCCCTCCCTCTCTCACTTGCTTGCTTTCTCTTGGAGTCTCACTCTGTCTGGAGTGCAGTGGCGTGATCTTGGCTCACTGTAACCTCTGCCTCCCAAGTTCAAGCAATTCTCCTGCCTCAGCCTCCCAAGTAGCTGGGATTACAGGTGTCTACCAGCATGCCCGGCTAATTTTTTGTATTTTTTCTAGAGATAGGGTTTCACCATGTTGGCCAGGTTGGTCTTGAACTACTGACTTCAGGTGATCCACCCACCTCAGCCTCCCAAAGTGCTGGGATTACAGGTGTGAGCCACCGTGCCCAGGAGGTATATATAAGCCAGTTTTGGATCTGTAAGCCATCTTGCTGAATTTGTGTCAGTTATGCCAAATAATCGTCTCTTGGCTGGGAAAAGATTTTCCAGCAGGCCCTCAAAGCAGGGACAGATGGCATTCTATTGGGGGTACTCTTTGTTTTAACAAATATTGACACTTTTGTAGGAAACTGATCCAGATCCTGTTTCGTCCTAACTCATCTTGGCAATCTTGAAGGTTTGAAGAGGTATAGTGCAATAGAATTGTGAAGATGCACTTACTACTGGATTACAAAAAGACATACATATAATGTTCATGGTTAATTGCTGCTTGTAAAAGTCACAAAGTAATAAATAATAATGGGACACTGTGATCACAGAGCACTTTCAAGCAGAAGTGAGACAGGAAAGAAAGGGAGAGAGGAGAGGACAGAAGAAAAATGCTTCCAAAAAATAAAAATTGCTATATGAAACTTTAAAAATTTTTATTGTTATTGTTTCTGAGACAAGGTCAGCTCTGTCACCCAGGCTGGAGTGCAATGGCGCCATCTCGGCTCACTGTAACCTCTGTCTCCCAGGCTTAAGTGATCCTCCCACCTCAGCCTTCTAAGTAGCTGGAACTACAGGTACACATAAGCATTCCTGGCTAATTTTTGTATTTTTTGTAGAGATGAGTTTTTGCCATGTTGCCTACTGGTCTTGAACTCCTGGACTCAAGTGATCTGCCCACCTCAGCCTCCCAAAGTGCTGGGATTACAGGCATAAGCCACTACCCCCAGCCTGAAACTTTCTTTAAAAGACTCTTTCTAACCTAGATGTTAGTAATATCAAGGTTATGGTAGTTTACCTAGAAAATTAGGGAATATTTACGGTAATTCAAAATTAGTATATACTATTTTGTTTGTTTGTTTGTTTTTGAGACTGAGTCTCACCCTGTTGCCCAGACTGTAGTGCAGTGGTGCAATCTCATCTCACTACAATCTCCACCTCCCAGGTTCAAGTGATTCTCCTGCCTTAGCCTACTGAGGTACCTGCCACCACGCCTGGCTAATTTTTGTATTTTTAGTGGAGACGGTGTTTCACCATGTTGGCCAGGCTGCTCTTGAACCCCTGACCTCAAGTGATCCGCCCACCTCGGCCTCCCAGAGTGCTGAGATTGCAGGCATGAGCCATCATGCCTGACCCAGTAACTTACCTTATAAAAGTCTTAGGTTTGCGTTTTGCTGCAGCCTTGTTGGGGGTGGGAGGAGAAGGATAAAATGAGGATGGTACAGGTCAACCTTGAAGGTGAGACAGGAATAGAAGAAAGGATGCAGGTGGTCTTCTCAGACAAGACCCCGCTGTCAGTGCCAAACCGTATCCTGTGTTCCCGCTCCACCATGCTGGACAAGTGCTGGCCCCGAGTGGCAGTATCTCAATGCCCTGCTTCAGCAGTACTCCCTCCTTTACCTTTGCTCCAAGTCTGCCTCGAACTCAGCAGCAGCCAGCCAGAGTCCCCCAGTTTTTACTCAGGGAAAGAGTTCATTTTTTTTTCAGTTTTACTGAGGTAAAATTGACAAATAAAAATTATATATATTCAAGGTGTACAATATGATGACTTGATGTATGTATACATTGTGAGATGATTACCACATCAAATTAATGAACACATCCATCACCTAACTAATGTAATTAGTTACCATTTATGTGTGTGAGTGTAGTGAAGACCTTAAAATCTAGTTTCATTGCAAATTTCAAGTAAACAATACAGTATTATTAACTAATGTTGTACATTAGATTCTCAGAACTTACTCATCCTATAACCAAGTTTGTACCCTTTAACCAATCTCCCAGGCCCTGGAAACCACTAATCCACTCTCTGCTTCTATGAGTTTGACTTTTTTTTTTTTTAAGATGCAACACATTTAGCTGGGTGTGGTGATGCACACCTGTAGTCCCAGCTGCACAGGAGGCTGAGACAGGAGGATCGCTTTGGGCCCAGGCATTTGAGGCTGCCGTGAGCTGTGACTGCACCACTGCACTCCAGCCTGGGCAACAGAGTAACATCCTGTCACTAAAAAAATTTTTTTGATTTAAAAAATTTAAAAAAGATTCTACACACAAGTGAGATCATACAGTTTGTCTTTCTGTGTTTGGCTTATTTCACTTGGCATGAGGTCCTCCAGATTCATCCATGTTCTGCCGAATAACATGACTTCCTTCTTTTTTGTGGCTGAATAATATTCCAAGACTGGACATAGTGGCTCACACCTATAATCCCAGCATTTTGGAAAGCTGAGGCAGGAGGATCGCTTGAGCCCAGGAGTTGGAGACCAGCCTGGGCAAATAGCAAAACTTCGTCTTTACCAAAAATACAAAAATTAGCCAGTGTGGTGGCATACACCTATAGTCGCAGCTACTCGGGAGGCTGAGGTGGGCCCAGGAGGCAGACGTTACCGTGAGCAATGGAAACCACTCTATTGCCCTCCAACCTGGGTGACAGAGACAGATCCTGTCTCAAAATAAATAAATAAACAAAATATGTATGCACACACACACACACACACACACACACACACACATATATTCCATAGAAATAGTTCTTATGTAATAACAAGAACAAAAAAGGAAGGAAAATAAAAACATCTGTAATAGTTTCCCCGGAATGCCATAACAAACGACCACAAACCTGGTTGCTTAAGACAACAGAAATGGGCCTGGCATGGTGGCTCATGCCTGTAATCCCGGCACTTTTGGAAGCTGAGGCGGGTGGATCACCTGAGGTCAGGGGTTTGAGAACAGCCTGGCCAACATGGTGAAACCCTGTCTCTACTAAAAATACAAACAATTAGCCGGGCGTGGTGGTGCACACCTATAATCCCAGCTACTCGAGAGGCTGAGGCAGGAGAATTGCTTGAATCCAAGAGGTGGAGGTTGCAGTGAGCCGAGATCACACCACTGCACTCCAGCCTGGGCAACAGAGCAAGACTCCATCTTGGGGGAAAAAAAAAGACAACAGAAATGTATTCTGTCATAGTTCCAGGGCCCAGAAGTCTGAAGTCAAGGTGCTGGCAGGGCCATGATCCTCTGAAGGCTCTGAACAGGATCCTTGCTTGCCTCTTCCAATGTCTGGTGGCTCCTGGCATTCCTTGGCTTGGGACAGCATCACTCCAGTCTCTGCCTCTATCTTCATATCACCTGCTTCTCTGTGTCTTCGGGTGAGTTTTTCTGTCTCTTATAAGGCACTCTCATTAGATTTGTGACCCACACTAATCCAGTATGATCGTATCTCCAGCCTTACGTTAGGATTGTATCTGCAAAGACCCTATTTCCAAATAAGGTCACATGTTAAGGTTGAGGTGGATGTGAATTTGGGGATGGGAGGTATATTCAACCCACTACAATAGCATGGACACGCTTATTCAACAAATCAAAATTATGACTGGCATTTACCTTTTTAGAAAGCAGATAGAAGGCAGGCAGAGGTTGAGGGGGCTCAGAAGTGGGCCTAGATGGCTGAGGAGTCCCACCTTCTGTTCTGTTGCCTTCTGACAGTCAGAAGGCTGCTGTCTGGTTAAGATCAGATAGTGATTCCACAGAGCTGATGATAAAACTAGGAATTAGATAAAGACAGCAAGGACTAAGAAACAGCTGAAAAGAAATTGTTTAATGATGTGACTTACTAAAGAGAATATTATAGTTGCTACCAAAAATATAAATGTGCTCAAGGGAGATGATTAAACAATTGAGAGAATTCAGGTGCTAAACTAATTGTCAATTCAAATATAAAAACCCATCAATTAGGCTGGGCGCCCCGCACTTTGGGAGGCTGAGATGAGCGAATCACCTGAGGTCGTGAGTTCGAGACCAGCCTGACCAACATGGTGAAACCCCATCTCTATTAAAAAAAAAAAAAAATAGAAAAAAGAAAAAAAAGAAAAAAAGAAAAAACATCTGTATTAAATACTGATTAGGGTCGCTGGCCTCAAAACTAAGGTTTTTTTCTAGCAAAAGAGCAATGATTTGGTCCTCTGCAGAAAGTGCTTTTGTTCATTTTTAGTTGCGAATGCTTGTGTTTTCTACTTTGTAAATAATCAGTGACTTTGCCCACAGTCCACCTTACTTATGTGCTGCTTTCCTACCATCAAATAGTGTGCAAGAAGGGAATGCAGATCAATATCAGTGTCACACATTCACAGTGCCAACAGGCAGATACATGTACTGACAGAAAGAGTAAGCTGCATCCTAAAACCAGAGAGAGGCCTTTCAGATTCTTCCTCCAGATGGAGATTTAATCAAGAGTAGAGTGAAATATCTTCTGTGTTTTCATTTTGTTTTGTTTTGTTTTTTTCGAGACAGAGTCTTGTTCTGTCATCCAGACTGAAATGCAATGGCGTGATCTTGGCTCACTGCAACCTCCACTTCCTGGGTTCAAGCGCATCTCCTGCCTCAGCCTACCTAGTGGCTGGGATTATAGGCATGCACCACCATGCCCAGCTAATTTTTATACTTTTAGTAGAGATGGGGCTTCACCATGTTGGCCAGGTGGGTCTTGAATTCCTGACCTTAGGTGATTCACCCACCTCAGCCTCCCAAAGTGCTGGGATTACAGCTGCGAGCCACCGCCCGGCCGTATCTTCTGCTTTCTTTTCCAAATCTATATGGTAGTGCTTTTAGGGCTGAAAGCCACAGAGTTAAGCAAGAATACCAGAGTTTGGTCATTATCCAGCATAATTCTTCACTTGTTGCCAGGGCTTTCATAGACACTCAAAGTGTAAAGGGAACTTAGAAATCTGTCCAGCTCAAGTCCTCACTGGGAAGGTGAGTGGCTCTGAGGTCCAGAGATGTAGTAGGTGTCCCTTCTAAAATGACTTGCTTGTGCCAAACTAGGATGAGACCTAAACCCCAAGCTCTTTCCATGATATGCCCCACTTTGACCATCCTCACCAGGCAGCATTTCCTAAACACCTAGACTGTCAGGGTAAAGTGCTGCTCTACCATAAAGAAGTCATTGAGGTTTGTGTTAGTGTATTCACTGTGAGTGTCTAAAAGAGTCAAAAAACAGCAAGATACCCAGTAGGTGTTGAGTAAGTGGTTTTCAAATGAATGGAATACAGAATAAAACCAAAGGTCAGTAACTTACCATGTATGCAAAGATAGCCATCTATGCTCTCTTCTTGGTCTTGGGCACAGCTGGACCCTCCTTGCAGCCTCCCTTTGTAAGAGTCTGCAGCAACTTCAAATCTTGCCTCCTCAGAATGCAACCGAGGGGGCACAGGGCAGAGTGAGAGACTGAGGCAAGTTTTACAGGAGGAATGAAAGTTTATTAAAAAGTTTTGGGGCAGGAATGCAAGGACATAAAGTATACTTGGAAGAGGGCCAAGTGGACACCTTGAGAGATCAAGTGCATGGTTTGACCTTTAACTTTTGAGTTTTCTGCATTGGCATGCTTCTGGGGTCTTGCTGTTGCTTCTCCCCTGATTCTTCCCTTGGAGTGGGCTGTCAGCATGTGCAGTGGTCTGCCAGCGCTTGGGAGGGGCCCCACGAGCAGTGTTCACTGAAGTTGCATGCATGCTCACTTGAGGCCTTCCTAGAGGAAGATGATATAGCAGTTAAATGCTGGCATTTTGTCTCTTAGTGAGCATGCGTGAGCCCACTCACCCAACTCCTGAGATCTTATCGGGAAGCTGCTGATCACTAGTTTCAGGTTTTCTCTATCTGTTGGGAGATGGCCTTTCCCTGGTGTTGGCTGTTACCAATTACTATTTTAGAGAGACAGTTAACCATCACCTGACGGTCACCTGACATTTCTGGTAGGGAGAGGGAAGCCCTCTCCTGCCCTGTTCATATCTGACTAGCTACCTACCATAACACCTCGCCATTTAGGTGTGGCCATGTGGCCTGGTTCTGGCCAACGAAGTATGAAGTGCAAGTCACGAGCACCACTTCCCGGCCTGACCCATACAATCCTCTTGTGCTTGATTTTCACTCGCTCTACCCACTGGCTGAATGGACAGGACTCCAAGGATCCAGAGGAGTCCAGAGCCACAATAAGAAAAGAGCCTTTGTCCTCAAATGACCTTAAAGGACACCGTTTCCCTTTATCTTACACCCTTTTTCTGAACCATAAAATAAGCAAGAGGCCAGGTGCAGCAGCTCACGCTTGTAATATCAGCACTTTTGGGAAGCCAAGGCTGGAGGATCACTTGAGCCCAGGAGTTCAAGACTGGCCTGGCAACACAGTATGACCTCATCTCTATTAAAAAATGCAAAAATTAGCTTGGTGTAGTGGTACACGCCTGTAGTCCCAGCTACTTGGGAGGCTAAGCTACTTGGGGGAGATGACTTGAGCCCGAAAGGTAGAGGTTGCAGTGAGCCACTGCATTCCAGCCTGGTGACAGAGCCAGACCCTGTCGGACTAAAGCACTGAGATTTGGGGATTGTTATAGGGGCTATCCCATCCTGACTAGTGCACTACGCTTGTGTGGGTGGTTAAACAGAACCAGATCCAGCACTTTGAATCTGATGGACAAGACAAAAGTTGGCAATGGTAGTTCCTCTTTGCTTCTAAATGTGTATGCTGTAATTCCCACTGATCAGCCTGACTCCAAAGTCCCCTAGACTCCCTTTTCATAATTCCCTTTCCATCCTCTGTGCACACGCGTGCACACACACGCGCATACACACACACACACACACACACACACAGAGAGAGAGAGCGAGAGCGAGCAATCATAAACTCTCGAGCCTTAACCTGAGTATAATAATTCCAATTCACGGCCTGGCACGGTGGCTCACACCTGTAATCCCAGCACTTTGGGAGGCCAACATGGGCAGATTACCTGAGGTCAAAAGTTTGAGACCATCATAGACAACATGGTGAAACCCTGTCTCTACTAAAAATACAAAATTGACAGGGCCTGGTGGCACACACCTGTGATCCCAGCTACTCAGGAGGCTGAGGCAGGAGAATTGCTTGAACCCCAGAGGCGTAGGTTGCGGTGAGCTGAGATCGTGCCATTGCACTCCAGCCTGGGCAACAAGAGTGAAACTCTGTCTCAGAATAATAATAATTCCAATTCACACCAAAGAGACTAGGTGGGAGCTGGCAAGCCTACTTAGCTTGTGATTTCCTGGGACACACCTGGTCCTAAACATGTTTCTCATATGAGGAGTCCCAGACTGCTCAATCAGTGGTGTGCAGTTCACCATGTACACATCCTGCTTCCGTAATAAGACCACAAGCTCTTGCCTTGACAGTGTTTGTATCCCAGGGACTATCACCAATGGATGCTTAAAATATGTCTTTGAGAGTAAACAAGGCTGGCATGAATCAATAGGAATCAAAAGAATGCAGAAACTACCAAAGAGCCAAGCAACAGGATAAAGTGCTCTAAACACAGTTAGCTGTTTTTGCGTGAAAGATCAAGAAAGAGAGGCATCGTACGAAGGGGCAAAATCCAGTACTTCATTTCTTCTGATGCTTTGCAGAGAAAAGAAGATGTTGGCAGATTTAACACTTGCCAAAGCTGTGAGAAGAATGCTTGATTGAAGAAGGGCATTCCCTCTTGCAAAAGGAGGAGAATGAGTCATAAATAAACAGGCAAAACAGTGCAAAGGAATGGTGGACGGCAGCAGAAAGTTGACAGGTTGTGGATTTCAATTCTGACTCTGCTGTTTACTGAGGGCTTGTCCTTAGGCAGAGGGTGGCATGTCCCTGAGCCTCAGTGTCCTCATCTAGACTATATAAAATGGAGATACTTTTAGGAGCTCTAGCTGGAGCTCCTAAAGTTACCTGTGTAACTTCCTGAGTAATAAGTGATAAAAGCATCCCTTTTTTTTTCTTCTTGAGACGGAGTCTTGCTCTGTCGCCAGGCTGGAATACAGTGACACGATCTTGGCTTGCTGCAACCTCCGCCTCCCAGGTTCAAGCAGTTCTCCTGTCTTAGCCTCCCAAGTAGCTAGGACTATAGGCAGGTGCCACCACGCCCAGCTAGTTTTTGTATTTTTAGTAGAGACAGGGTTTCACCATGTTGACCAGGATGGTCTCGATCTCTTGAGCTCGTGATCCACCCACCTTGACCTCCCAAAGTGCTAGGATTTACAGGCATGAGCCACTGCACCTAGCCAAAAGCATCTTTTGATATGATACTTGGTTTTTGTCCCTGGCTACCCTACTTTACAGAGATGCTGTAAGGAATAAATGCACGAAAAAGGCCCAGCACAGAGCAGGGTTCAGTGTGACGTAGCTGCCATTGTGAATGCTGTGTGCAAGAACTCAGTAATCATTGTCATCATAATGTCAAAAGCAACTTTAAGGTCAAACTTTCAGAAGATTATAACTAACAAGGAAAAAGCATAAACTCATCCTCTACATTAAGTATCAGTTGATTCATCACCACCAAGATCGGTATTACACAGCAAATCAGGTCATTCATAAAGCTATTCTCTTTTGCAAAAGCCTTTGGCAAAAGTTCCCAAGAAATTTAATTCTCATGATTATGCCTGCTTTCAAACTAGCTAGACATAATTCTCTTTCCTAGATGATACAATTTATGTCTTAATTTATGTCTTGGACTTTAACAGGCTATTTTGCTTAATCCTGGAATTTCTGCCACAAATTTAAATTTCTTGTGGCTAATATTAACAGAAACTTTCATTAAAAAAAAAAAGGATGTCAAGGTTTTGACCTGTTTTCTTTCTTGCTGATTTTGGATAGATGCTGTGCTCTTGTGATATAATGAGAAATTTACCTTTGGCTAGGTGCAGTGAGCCAAGATTACACCACTGCACTCCAGCCTAGGTGACAGAGAGAAACCCTGTCTCAAAAGAAAAAAAACTCAAACCCACCATTTATACATATGTCTTTGGTCTTTGTCTCTGGCTTCTGGCCAGAGGGCCTAAAACCCTTATAACTTACAAGGTAATAAGACTGGGAAAGGAAAGGGGCTAGAGACTGAATTCAGTCCCCAAAGGCTAATGGATTAATCAACCGTGCCTACAGGCCTGGTGCAGTGGCTCACATCTGTAATCACTTTGGGAGGCTGAGATGGGCAGATCACTTGAGGCCAGGAGTCCAAGACCAGCCTGGCCAATGTGGCGAGACGCTATCTTTACTAAAAAAAGAAAAAAAAAATTAGCCAGGCATGGTGATGCATGCCTGTAGTTCCAGCTACTCAGGAGGCTGAGGCATGTGAGAATTGCTTGAACCCAGGAGGTGGAGGTTTCAGTGAGCCGAGATTGTGCCACTGTACTCCAGCCTGGGCGATAGAGCAAGATTCTGTTTAAAAAAAAAAAAAAAAGCATCCCTACATAATGAAGACTTCATAAAATATAAATAAACAGCCCGACAAGGTGGCTCATGGCACTTTGGGAGGCAATGGCAAGTGGCTCATGAGGTCAGGAGTTCGAGACCAGCCTGGCCAAGAAACCAGCCTGGCCAATACGGTGAAACCCCATCTCTACTAAAAATACAAAAATTAGCTGGGTGTGGTGGTGGGCACCTATAATCCCAACTACTCGGGAGGCTGAGGCAGAAGAATTGCTTGAACCCAAGAGGTGGAGGTTGCAGTGAGCCGAAGATCATGCCATTGCCCTCCAGCCTGGGCAATAGAATAAGACTATGACTCATAAATAAATAAATAAATAAATGGACAGGGTTTGGAGACAGTCTGGGTTGCTGCACTCATAGGATGCTGGGAGGGTGGTGCACCCAGAGAAGGCATGGAAGCTCTGTGCCCCTTCCCCATGCCTTGCCCAATGTGTCTCTTCCATGTATTGTATCTTTTATAATAAACCCATAAACATCAGTAAATGTTTCCGAGTTTTGTGAGCCATTCCAGCAAATTATTGAACCCGAGAATGGGGTCATGGGAACCCCCAACATATGGCTCATCAGTCAGAAGTTCATAAGGCACAGATGAGATTGGCATCTGAAGTGAGGTCTGATGCTAACTCCAGGCAGATAGTGTCAAAATTGAATTAAGCTGGAGGACACCCTATTGATGACCCCAGAGAATTGGAATCAAAGAATTGCTTGGTGTCAAAAACCTACACATTGGTTGTCAGAGTGTTGTGTTAGAGTATAGAGAGGAGGAAACAAGTTTTTTCTATTTAGATGTCTACAAGAAATTTCCATATTGTGTTCATCTCACACCAGCTGGGATGGCCATGTTTTAGTAGTTACTATCTTTCATGGCAAGTTATAATTTTTTTTTTTTTTTTCAGACAGAGTCTTGCTCTGTCACCAGGCTGGAGTGCAGTGGCGCAATCTTAGCTCACTGCAACCTCCGCCTCCCAGGTTCAAGCAAGTCTCCTGCCTCAGCCTCCCAAATAGATGGGACTACAGGCACATGCCACCACGCCCAGCTAATTTTTATATTTTTTGTAGAGACGGGGTTTCACCATATTGGCCAGGCTGGTCTCTGATCCACCCGCCTCAGCCTCCCAAAGTGCTAGGATTACAGGCGTGAGCCACCACACCCAGCCAAAAAGCTATAATTTTACATTTAAAGAGTTAAGCCCTTTAAATACATCTAGGCACTAGAAGGTACTACTGTAAAGTTACTTCCTAGTTATAAATTATTCATTGACTATATCATTAACCATACAGCACAACTGCTGTTGCATCAGCTCCTTCCACTTGACTGATGTCTACCTCTTTTTCTTTTTTAAATAGAAACAGGATCTCACTATTTTGTGCAGGCTGGTCTCGAACTCCTGGGCTCAACTGGATGTCCACCTCTGGCACAAGGTATACAAGTTATCTATGACTATGTAGCAAATTACCCAAAAATGTAGTGACGTCAAACAACATTTATTATCTTAGATTTATTTTTGGGTCAGGAATCCGTGTGCAGTGTAGATATGTCCTCTTGCTCGGGGCCTTTCACAAAGCCTCAGTCAAGGAGTTGGCGTGGGCTGCAAGCCAACTTGGTCACTTCAAGCCTCAACCGGGGAAGGATCAGATTCTAAGCCCACTCGAGTGGCTGCTAGCAGGCGTCAGCTTCTCTCTCACAGCATATTGACCTTGCCATATGAGCCTCTACATAAGACTTCTTAAAACATGATAGCTTCTCTGTGGACATGGTGGCTCATGTCTGTAATCCCAGCACTTTGGGAGGCCAAGGTGGGTGGATCACCTGAAGGCCAGGAGTTCAAGGCCAGCTTGGCCAACATGGTGAAACCCCGTCTCTTCTAAAAATACAAAAACTTAGCTGGGCATGGTGGTGGGCACCTGTAATCCCAGCTACTCAGGAGGCTAAGGCAGGAGAATTGCTTGAACCTGGAAGGAGGAGGCTGTAGTGAGTCGAAATCACACCACTGCACTCCAGACTGGGCAACAAGAGCAAAACCTTGTCTAAAAAAAAAAAGCCAAACAAAACAAAACAAAACACGGTAGCTTCCTTCTCCAAGAGTGAGGGCTCTAAGAGGGAGAAAGTGGGAGAGAGGGTAAGCACGATAAAAGCCACTGTCTTTTTGTAATCTAACTCAGAAATGAATGAAAGCCCACCATTTTTGCCATATTTTGTTTGTTAGAAGCACATCACCAGGTCTAGCCCATGCTTGAGGGAAGGGAATAATCACTGGATGTTATCTTAGGAGTTGCCTACCCTACCAGGATGCCATTTAAGGCGGTGCTTCTCAAACTAACCCTAGTGAAGAACCAACTTAAAAAAATTTTTTCAATTTGTTGCAAGTCAATACTTTTGTAAAATAAAATAAAAATAAAAAAAAATAGAAATTCATTTTTGGGCCGGGCGCAGTGTCTCATGCCTGTAATCCCAGCTCTTTGGCAGGCCAAAGTAGGCAGATCACGAGGTCAGGTGGTCAAGACCATTCTGGCTAACAACAGGAAACCTCACCCCTACTAAAAATACAAAAAATTAGCTGGGCATGGTGGCACGTGCCTATAGTCCCAGCTACTCAGGAGGCTGAGGCAGGAGAATTGCTTGAACCTGTGAGGCAGAGGTTATAGTGAGCCAAGATCATGCCACTGCACTCCAGTCTGGGCAACACAGCAAGACTCCGTTTAAAAAAAAAAAAAAAGAAAGAAAGAAATTCATCTTTAGAAATATAAAATGAAATTACAAAGGCATTTTTAAAAAAACCCAAAACCATGGCTTATTTGTTGATGTGGTAATGATGTCTAATTGCTATAAAAATTTCTTTAGGCTGGGCATGGTGGCTCACACCTGTAATCACAGCACTTAGGGAGGCTGAGGCAGGAGGATTGCTTGAGCCCAGGAGTTCAAGACAGGTCTGGGCAACACAGCAAGACTCCATCTCTACAAAAAAAAAAATTCTTTTAATTCTCAATTCTATTACTTATCTCATTTGGATCATAAACAAATATTTTACATATGGGCACCAGTTTCCGGTCAACCTTTGAGTAGCACTGATTTCAGGATTTTATGAATGCAGATGACTTTTCAAGGCTTTTACAACACAATGGTTTGGACTTTTCACTTGGCTATTTCTAGATGGAAGATTCTAGAAATAAATCTAAATAGAAGTTTTTCCTTCTAATTTCATTAATCTCTCTCCATGCTCCTAAAAATGGGACTTTTTATTGTGAGTAAAGTCAAGGGTATGTAGGATTAACACTTTCCTGCAAGGTCTTTTAGGGACCTCGTTCCCACCAGTCAGAAGCCACAGAGTTAAGCCACCCTTTTGAAGTGTGTAGTCTGAAAGATATTTAACACGATGATTATCAATTCACATTGTAAAATAGTGAGGGGTCAGTCCACTTCCCAACAAATGTTAGAGTTTTGAATGCCCTTCTTGTTCCTAGTCTATTCAGATTTATCAAAATACATCTCAAGTGTAACCTCCTCAATTCAACTAGTAAATATATTTTTTGAGCATCAGCTGTGTGCAAGATTCTGGAGGGCACCACCTTGAAGAAGGCACTGCCTCTACTCTCAACTGGTTTATAGCACTCCCTATATAAACCTTGAAGTATTTTGGCAATTGAGTACATTATTTCTCTTGTTTCTCGGTGTTTCACAAATTTTTAACTTATCACCCTAATGAAACCATAAACTTAAGGAACAAAAGTACTCCATTTCCTATCCTTCATGCCTCCAGCACAGCATCAGGCAGTTAGTAGGTCCTCAGTAAAAAGCTGAAGGCAGCATTTACTAGGCCAAGACTCCCCAAGAGTCCCCTGTTCAGAGACTAAATGCTGTCAAATGGGTCTTGTTAACCTCACAATCACCTTTCTTCATCCTCAGAAGACTAAATGGGTCTTGTTAACCTCACAATCACCTTTCTTCATCCTCTTTACCACCCCAACACATCCTCCACGGCTTAACACAGAAGAAGCAACTTAAGAAGTCTGCTTCTGCTGCCCTGGCCCCTATTCTTTTCTCTTCTTACTACACTAGTCCAGGAAAGGGAAGAGAAAGCCAGGTGGAGGAAGGGGCCTTTTAAAACAAGTCTTGCTCAACTTTTTACACAACTGCCCACTCTCGATTGGGCATCCCCTTGTATCCCCTTTTCTTCCAAAGAAGGGAGCTAAAGTTAGCAAAACCTACCCTGGCAAGGCCCAGTGCCGGGTACTGTGCATGCACAAAGGTGAACCAAACAGGTTCCTTGCCCTCAAGAATGTACAATGGGCAAATCAGACCGATTCTCATCTACAAAACAGAGTAGAATGGGGCCAACTGTTACAATGTTGGCAAACGGAGAAAGCACTGTGGAACAGATCAGGGAGAGATTAATGCCAGCTGGTGAAAATTTAGAGGCTGTAGCTTTGGAGCTAAGCCTTGAGGGTGAGTAATACAAACAACGGGTGGCAGAGAGCACTTCCTACCTATGCAATGCTGTGGTCGGTCGTTGATATGCATTATCTCATTTGGGGTTCACAAAAGGTCTGCGGGGGAGGTGCTATTATTAGTCTCATTTTACGGTGAGGAAACTGAGGCACAGAGACAAGGAGAGATTTGTCCAAAGTCCCTCCCTCAAGTGGAGGGGGGACTTGAACTCACTCAGATTAACTGTAGAGCTGGTGCTCTCAAGCCTCAAGAAAACAATGGATAAGGAACAAAGGATACCAGGAGTTCTAGCAGTATTCAGAGCACGCCCAGAGAAGAGGGGTCTGTGAGGGTGGGACAAGAGTGTGCAGAAGCCTGGGGTGACTGATCCCAATGGCAGCGGTGGAATTTATATGTGAAACTCCTAACTTTACACATAATATTTCATCTGATCTCATCACATCCCTGTTTGACAGGCGCTATGATCCTCGTTTTACAGACAGGGGAACTGAGACAGAGCGGTTACTCTTGCCCACTGTGCCTGCCAAGTGTCCTCACGCGGGTGGAAGCCCTTTGCAAGCTGCCAGGCGCCTTGCAGCTGCCCAGTCACTCTCCGCCCAGTCTACACATCCTGTCCCTTCCCACCAACCTACCCCCCACCGAGACCCTCACCCCAACTCCTGCCCTTGGCTTTCAGCTAGGATGATCCAGCTCACGACCACAGGGTGGCAAGGGGCCACCTGGTGCCCAGAACAACTTCTGCTCCCAGAAAGCCTTGCGTTCTCCGGACATAAAGAGGCATTGAGCTCGGGGAGCCCCGCCCCGCGCGGCCCCTCCCATGGGCACTGGCCCCGGGCAGCAGGGGGCGTGTTCCCGGCGGCAGCGCCAGCGGCCCCGGGCGGAGCTTGGTCACAGTATAGGGCTGCGGGCGGCCGGGCGAGGCGCTCGGCTCGCAGGTGGCTCCTCCTTCGCTTTTCCCGATCCCCGGCCGCGCCAGACACGGTGCCGGCTGCCGCGGGAACGCCTTTGTGCCAGGTCCTGGGAACCCGCAACGGCCGCTGCGCGCCCTGGCTCATTGTTCCGCTTCTAGGGGTTCCAGGCAGGTGCGCGCGGTGCGTGGGGTCCGCACGTGTCACCGCGGCGGCTGGGGCGCCGGGATTCGCGGGCGCCTGCAGGAGCGTTCCCGGGCGCGCGGCGGGCTATGAAGCACCTGAAGCGGTGGTGGTCGGCCGGCGGCCTCCTCCACCTCACCGTTCTGCTGAGCTTGGGGGTGCTCCGCGTAGACCTGGACCTCTACCTGCTGCTGCCGCCGCCCACCCTGCTCCGCGACGAGCTGCTGCTCCTGGGCGGCCCGGCCAGCTCCGCCTATGCGCTCAGCCCCCTCCCCGCCTCGGAAGGGTGGGGGCGCGCGGGCCAGCTGCACCCCAAGGGCTGGGAGCTGGACCCCGCCGCACCGCCCGAGGGCCAGCTGCTCCGGGAGGTGCGCGCGCTCGGGGTCCCCTTCATCCCCTGTACCCGGGTGGATGCCTGGCTGGTGCACAGCGTGGCGGCAGGGGACGCGGACGAGGCCCACGGACTTCTCGACGCTGCCGCCTCCTTGTCCGCCGAGGGAGCCGGCGCCAGCGTGGACGGCGGCGGCCAGGCTGTGCAGGGGGACGGCGGGGACCCCCGAGCGGCTCGGAGTGGCCCCTTGGGCGCCGGGGAAGAGGAGAAGGCACTCGCGGAACCGACGGCTCAGGTGCCGGACGCCGGCGGATGCGCGAGCGAGGTAGGTGCAGAGCGGGACGCGAGCGAATTGCGGCGTCTACGCCGCCGGGAGCCCCCGGGGCTTGTGTCGGACCTGGGCAGGGGGCACACCCGCTGTGTCCTAGCACCCTTAGCACCTGAGCGTTGCGGGTTCGCAGACGCTGCTGCTCTGATTTCGAATGAAGAGCTACTAGTACTGTCGCTGTGGATTTTAGGTTTTTAAGGAAGAAGTGGACGAAATCATCGGTTAACAACTTTCCTTGTGTTTGATGGCTGACAAGGGCCGTTCGGGGATGGAGAGGGGAGAAGCAATGCCCAGTGTCTTCGCTCAGCACTTCATGTACACTGGGATGTCGTTTTCTGGGACCCGTGCCCGACCGGACGATACGAAGGAGGCCTCGACTCTAGGAGGATGCACGTTTTTAAGAACGACTCTCTCGGCCTAACAGAAGGGCCCTTTCCCTGATTTCAACCCAATTACTGTTTGTTTTTGCTGCTTCCCTGGATTAAGGTGCCACGGTGAGGGGCTACTCGGAGGCCAGCTGGCAGGCGGTCCCCCTGTGACCTAACCATCCCCCCGCACCTAGCAATCCTCCTTCCTGGAATTTGTGTGACCTCTTATTAGCATAAAGAAAGCAGGTACTTTAACAGTCACCTAGTGACTAACAAGTTCCCTTTGGTTTATGGGTGCAGACCCTTCTCTGGCTTCACTTCGTTGTGAAACCAAGTTTACCAAGATCTGTTGAAGTATCTGGTGCTCCCATGGAGAGTTTGAGTTCAGTCTAACGACACTTTAACACCAGTTTCCACAAAACCATTTTATACAAATTTCCTTCCAGGAGACTTTTAAAATTCTTCCTTGGCTCAAACTTTAGTGTTTACAGCTGGTATCGATTAACAAGTGGTGATCAACAAGTGTTCCTCCGGTGTTGTTTTTGTGGGGTGCATTCTTATGCAAAATGGGAATTGGGGCTGAACTGGTTTGTTTGCTGCTCTTGAGAATTGCTATTTGTGTAGGCAGTTGCCCGACTAGCTTCTCCACCCTCTCCTGCAGGGGTCATTGTGTGGAAGTGCTTGGTGATTCACTGTTATGCTGATCTGAACCCTTCCTCTTCCTGGGGACCGGAACTAATGGGGTGGGGGCCAGCGTGAGTCGTAGAGGGATCCTTCTGTGTTCAGAATATACAGTGGGAGATTCTTTCCTGTTCAGTCATCCAGTCTGGACCCTATGGGGTCTGTCTAACCTAAATGGTCTGCCCTCTAATAAGCGGGTACCTGCTGCGCTACCACCTTTCCTGGTTCTGTAACACAGGGTTGAAACCTAGTGCTGGATGCTGTACCAGATGGCACCCTGCCACCCATACCCGAATGCCAACCTGTGTGCAAAGTGTCCAGGGACCTGGAGGAAGGAGACAGGAAGCTGTTCAGTCCTCAGAAACTTCCTCCTGGCATCACCTGGGAGACAAGGTGGCCTTCCCTTAGTTGTTTTTTTTTTTTTTTTTTTCTTCGTTTTGAAGACAGGGTCTTGCTCTGTCACCCAGGCTGAAGTGCAAAGGTAAAATCATGACTCACTACAGCCTCAACCTCCCCTGCTCCAGTGATCCTTCCACTTCAGTCTCCCAAGTAGCTGGGACAACAGGTGGGCGCCGCCACACTGGCTAATTTTTTTGCAGAGACAGGTCTCACTATGTTTCCTAGGCTGGTCTCAAACTCCTTGGCTCAAGCAGCACTCCCGCCTCAGCCTCCAAAAGTGCTAGGTTTACAGGCATGAGCTACCAAGCATGGCCTAGACAGGCAGGCCTGCCTTTGAGGCAGCTCTTGAGCCTGGGCCCACCAAACCACCTTGGAGGCTCTTAGTCCAGCTTTCCTCGGGGAGAAAGTGAAGCTCCCTCAGAGCCATTCTCTTGGCAGTGCCTTCCTGGCTGGGCTGGCATGTGTGCACCATGTTCACTGCTGGGATGACCTAGTTACATTCAATCTGGCAAAAATCAGCTGTCAGGCACCTTAAGTTCTCACGGCCAGTTCACCTTTGTTGCCTTTTACATCAACCTTGTGTGGTGCGCTGGCCAGGCATCCTTATATGCAATTTGTACTTAAGAAAAAGAGGACTGTGTGTGGTGGCTCACACCTGTTATCCCAGCACTTTGGGAGGCAGAGGCGGGCAGATCACTTGAGGTCAGGAGTTCGAGACCAGACTGGGCAACATGGCAAAACCCCGTCTTTACTAAAATTACAAAAATTAGTTCTCAGCTATTCCCAAGGCTGAGACATGAGAATCACTTGAACCTGAGAGGCAGAGGTTGCAGCGAGGTGAGATTGTGCCACTGAACTCCCGCCTGGGTGATGGAGTGAGACTTGGTCTCAAAAAGGAAAAAAAGAGAAAAAACTAGAAGCCCAGGTTAGGGATTTGGCAAAAGCCACATGTCAGTGCCAAAAGAGGGACCAGAGTCTGAGGCTTCCAACTCCCATTAAGTACCTACGCTGGCACATTAAGTACCTACACTGTACTTAGGCTCTCTGGACATCTGGGACATCTCAGTGCATCTGGGATGAGGTAACTCAGTCTCCCACTGCCCAGGCTAACCACTCTCCAGTGCTAGACTGTGCCATTCATAATGAAGAGGTTGCAATTTGGAACCATGACTTTGAGAGAGAATGGACTGGAAAAACATCATTGGTCTTTGCAGTCTGCTAGACCTGCGTTTGGGAGCATTACCTGCTAGCATGCCCTCCCACAGACTGCTTGAATCATTCCAAGCCTCAGTGTCTCATGTCAAGTGGGAGACAAATGTGTGCTCCAGAGGGAGTTGTGCTGAGTACATGAGAAAAGCCCATGGGAAGGGCACCATGGTGCCTGGATCGTAGCTTCTCTCTTCTGCCCTCCATCTTTTTTTTTAATATATATATTTTTTATAACAGAGTACAAATAGAGGGTGTATCATTTTATAGCAGAGTACAAATAGAGGGTGTATCATTTTATAACAGAGTTCATATAGAGGATGTATTTTTTTTAAAAGAAAAAAAGAGAAAGAAGGAAAAAAAGAATGAAACAAAGGGAAAAAGAAGAAAAAGAGGGAGAGAGAACAGGAAGCTTGGTCTATTGCCCATGCTAGAGTGCAGTCTAAAAATGGGTACTGAAAAGCTCTTTTATACTAATAATTGTGTTATACAATGGAGACAGGAAGGAATAAGGGAGGAAAATAACAAACAGCCATCCAATATTTCATTATCTTTTTTTTTTCTTTTTGAGACAGAGTCTTACTCTGTCACCAGATACCAGGCTGGAGTGCAGTGGTGCGATCTCAGCTCGCTGCAACTTCTGCCTCCCGGGTTCAAGCAATTATCCTGCCTCAGCCTCCCGAGTAGCTGGAACTACAGGTGTGCGCCACAACACCCAGCTAATTTTTTTGTTTTGTTTTTTAGTAGAGACAGGGTTTCACTATGTTGGCCTGGATGGTCTCCATCTGTTGACCTCATGATCTGCCCGCCTCAGCTTCCCAAAGTGCTGGGATTACAGGCGTGAGCCACCACACCCGGCCTCTGCCCTCTGTCTTTAACCCACCCTCCTTCACCTGTTCCCCCTCACTGGATTCCTTTTGGCTTTTTTGCCTAATATCTAGTTTGGCTGGTTATGAAAGGAGTGAGGTGTGCTGGAGCCAGACTGCCTGGGTTTGAATCCCAGCTCTGCCACTTCTGTGACCTTGGACAAGTTGCTTAACCTTTCTGTGCTTCATTCTCCTCCTCTGCACAATGGGAATCAGAAAGGTGCTTACCTCAGAGGGTTGATGTGAGAATTAAAAAGTACATTCCATGTAAAGGGCTTAGAACTTGCCTGTGACTTAAGTGCTTAGTGAATTTTAGCTACTGTTAACTTCAAAGAGAGGAATGCTTTGTCCCATAGGAACATAATTTTTTTTAAAAAAGAGAGAATTCCAGTGGCGTACATTTGAGTTGCAGGAGCTGTTTTATACTATAATTTTCCATAATTTTTGTACATATGCAAGAATATTTTCGAGTAGGGGATTTTCCACGTATCAAAAGGAGTACTGCTGTGGTTTCACTTCTTACTGGGGCTTATCATTATCTGAAAACAGACTCTGGAATTCCCCAGGGCTGACAGGCTTCCCTTCATAACCACAGTTATTCACAATGGATGAAGCATGCATTCTTCAAAGTAACACACAGGTTAAACAAATGAACAGTTTTTGTAGAACTGAATGTATAAACGTACTTGAAGATGGAACAGCTGCCTATAGCCAGCTTCAGTATTTCAGAGAGCTATTGCCACTTTGAAACTGAGAGGGCTTATGGTCATTTTGATGTGGTTTTCTATCCTGGTATGGAGACCTTCTGCTGGGTGAGGGGTCTGGTAAGACCTCTTGATTAACTGCTTGAAGAAACTGTTGGGCTGGGCCGGGCTCAGTGGCTTACGCCTGTAATCCCAGCACTTTAGGAGGCTGAGGCAGGGTGATCACGAGGTCAGGAGATCTAGACCATTTGGGCCAGCACAGTGAAACCTCGTCTCTACTAAAAGTACAAAAATTAGCTGGTCGTGGTAGCATGCGCCTGTAGTCCCAGCTACTCGAGAGGCTGAGGCAGGAAAATCGCTTGAACCCAGGAGGCAGAGGTTGCAGTGAGCGAAGATCGTACCACTCCACACTGGGCAACAGAGTGAGACCCCCGCCTCAAAACGAAAAAGGAAACTGTTGGACTGGTTTCTTCAGGGCCCAGAGAGAATCTGATCCAGTCAAATAAAAAAAAATTTTTTTTTTTTTTTTTTTGAGACAGGGTCTCACTTTGTCTCCTTGAGTAGTGCCATCACAGCTCACTGCTGCCTCAACCTCCTGGGCTCAAACGATTCTCCCACCTAAGCCTCCCAAGTAGCTGAGACTACAGACCTGCACTGCTGCTTCTGGCTGATTTACTTTATTTTTTTAAATAGAAATGAGGTCTTTCTGTGTTGCCCAGGCTGGTCTCCAACTCCTGGGCTCAAGTACGGGCATAAGCCACTGCACCTGGCCTCAGTATTTACTTCTAAGAGTAAAGGAAAAAGAAAGAAGGTCATTGATAAAGTAAAAATTGTTTCTCATTTCAGAATAAAAAGTAATCTCTAATGCTTGGGCAATTGGACAAGAGATAAAATTTCAGACATTTACCTGTTTTTAACTCACAGCTATGTCATGGACATAGTCTTATAATTACATACATTGCAGTTATGGCAAGCGTTCACAGTGGGGATTTTCATTTTGTTTACTAAATGACATTGTAAAGGTAGACTATTGTCTTTGTATGGGAAAGGCTGTCATAAGTCATCGTATTAGTTTGCTAGGGCTGCCGTAAAAAATACCTTAATACCAAAGAGATGGATGGGTTGATCTATGCAATAAACCACCATGGCACACTTAAAAAAACCCAAAACAAAACAGAAATTTGTTCTCTCACTGTTCTGGAGGCGAGAAGTCCAAGATCAAGGTGTGACTGGAGTTGGCCCTTCTGTGGATTGTGAAGGAGAATGTGTTCCACAGCTCCCTCCTGCCTTTTGATGGTTTGCTGGCAATCTTTGGCATTCCTTGGTTTCTTCTCCATCACCTGATCTCTGCCTTCATCTTCACGTGGCGTTCTCCCTATGTGCATGTCTGTATCGAAATTTCCCTTTTTTGTTGTTGGGTTTTGTTGTTGTTGTGATGGAGTCTTGCTCTGTCTCCCAGGCTGGAATGCGATGGTTGCAATCTCGGCTCACTGCAACCTGTGCATTCAAGCAGATTCAGTGGGTTCAGGGGATTCTTCCGCCTCAGCCTCCTGAGTAACTTGGATTACAGGCACCTGCACCACCATGCCCAGCTAATTTTTTAAATTTTTGTAGAGACAGGGTTTGGCCATGTTGCCCAGGCTGGCCAAATTTTCCTTCTTATAAGGACATCAGTCAGTCATTGGATAAGGATCTACCCTCCTTCCTATCTCAACTTGCCTGATACCCTCCTTTCTATCTTAACCTACCTAATTATATCTGCAATGGACTCAGTTTCCAAATAAGTTCACGTTCTATGTATGGGGGTTAGAAGTTCAACATGAATTTTGGGGACACAGTTGAATCTATAACAATCACCATCTCCCTTCTGTCAACTCTTGGGATGTTCAGCTTGCTTATGATTAAAAGCTAAGTAAGCTGTTTCTGAAAGCAGCTCATCTATATGGAGGATCATTTCCATAGGACATGGTATGTGCTCATGAGAGTTTGGGGTTTTGCTGGCTGGATGTACAACCTTGGGGAAGCTTGGCTCAAACCATCTTTTTCCAGTCAGTCTTTCCTCTCGATTAGTAAGTTAGAGAAATCATCTTTGCCAAGTATCATTCTCCTTCTTTCCATGCCCCCTACTTCTCAACCTAGACAGTGGGAAATCAGCGTGCAGGGCTCAAGCGCTGACTTGAGGAAGGCTGGTCTAGGGGGTCTTTCGTGCTGGCCCTACAGTCAGACCAGCTGGGAAGATCCCAGCACCACACTGGTTGTGTGATCTGGGGCACACTTTTTACTGCTCTGAGCCTTGGTTCCCTTACTTGTAAAGTGAAATGGTAAGAGCACCTTAGGAAGTGGTGAGGATTGAGTGAGGTAGTGCAAGCTGACCAGAGTTGGTACACTTAATAATTCGGGTGGGGCTTGTACTGCTTCCTCCCCAGTTTACTCCCATCCATTGCATTGTCAGTGCAGGTTTTCAAAGCACACTTTGGTTCATCTCTGCTTTGTGTGGGATGCCTCCTCTAGCTCCCCATTGCCTACCTATTCAGTATTTTGTCATTCAGGGCCGCCCTTGTGGCTTATGTGACCCAACCCCCAGCTGCCCTTGCTGGGCCTCTCCATGTAGCTTTCTTTCCAGCAGAAAACTTTCTCCATTTTCCCAAACAACCCCATGCTCTCCTGCCCTTTACTCTGTTCTTACCTTTGCCTGGAATGCCTTCCTTTCATTCCTCTCAAGTCTTTTACTGTTAAACTCTCAAGCTGAGCTCAACCATCACCTCATCCATAAAACATTTCCTATTCTTCCCTTTGAGCCCTATTGCACTCTGTAACATTTCTTCTGTAGGACTTGGCGTCCTCTCCTTTGAACTGCAGTGGCTGGAGTGTGGAGACTGGGTCTTGGCTTTCACGTGCAATAGCACCCAGGGACAGGGTTAGGAGCAGAGGTCAGTTCAGCCTGTGTCTGTCTGTTGAGCACTTAATCATTCATCACATTGGCTTTGCAGAACTTCCAAAGATACCATGGGTGTGAAGGTGTGTTGGGTCCTTCAATGCCCTAGTCTCAATTAGAAAGTAGGTCAGATCTGAAATCCTGATGGGCCATCTGACTATTTAATGCCAACTATTTGAATGGATGAGGGCAGTGGAAAGCAGACTTTCAGGCTGGTATTATAATTAATCAAGTGGTGAAACTTGGGATTGCCTAAAGTTATATAGCAACTTAGTGACCTTGCTAGGAGTAGAACAGGTCACTGTTGTTAAGCACTGAGTAAACCACACCTCCTGCTCACTATAAAACTTCAAAGGTAAAAACAAAAGTCTCTCCCATTCATGGCAGCCTTGTGGTAGGAAGAGTTTATTCTCAAACTCTTGTCTTTTTTCTTTTTCTTTTTTTCCTTTTTTTTTTTTTTTTTTTAAGAAAGTCTTGCTCTGTCACCCAGGCTGGAGTGTGCAGTGGTGCAATCATGTCTCACTGCAGCCTCAACCTCCGGGCACAAGCCAAGCCATCCTCCTGCGTAAGCCTCCCAAGTGGCTGGGACCACAAGCATGCACCACCACACCTGGCTAATTTTTTGAAAATTTGTTTGCAGAGACAAGGTCTCACCATGCTGCTTAGGCTGGTCTCAAACTCCTGAGCTCAAGCTATCCTCCTGCCTCTCCACCTAAAGCACTGGGATTACAGGTGTGAGCCACTGCGCCCAGCTGGATCTATGTTAATATTCAAATACAGTTCTGGGCAGCTGAACCCTTCCTAGGCTGAGGAACATCCCTGAGTTTTTGGTGGAATTGAAGGTGGTTCGCAGAGTTGTTTTTGGTGGAATTGCAGGTGGTTGGCAGAATGTGGACAAGTCACAGAGGCAAGATGGGGAGAACTGGGTTCCTATCTGTATCTGTCAGAGTTCTCCAGAAAAACAGAATGAGTAGAATATGAATAAATAAATACATACATACAGATTTATTTCAAGGACTTGGATGACATAATTGGGAAGGCTGGCAAATCCAAACTCTCCGGAGCACCCAGAAACGCTGAAAGCTCCGCAGGAGCTGCGATGCTGCAGGCTTCAGGGAGAATTTCTTCTTTCTCAAGGAAACCTCAGTTTTGCGCTTAAAGCTCTTCGGTTAATTGAATGAGACCCACCCAGATTACTGAAGATAATCTCCTTTACTTAAAGCCAGCTGGTTGATTGTAGATGCTAACCACATGGGCAGAATACTTTCAGAGCAACACACGGGTTAGCATTTAATTGAATGACTAGTAACAATAGCCTAGCTCTTTGACATTTAAAATTGACCATCACACCATCTAGCTCCATCTCTATCTGGGAAACCATGGTTTCCAAATTGGTAAATGGAGAAAATTAACATCTTTCTTGAAAAGTTCTTGTGAGGATTAAATGACACTCTGTGTTTAAGGGCTAGTACAGTTCTTGGCATAGTAATACACGGTCAACAGGTGAGTCGCTTTTACTGCTTCTGAGCTCCAGATCAAACCTCCATGATACCCCTGTCTTCTAGAGGAAATTACCAAAGACTGGAATCCACTTCAGCATGAAAGGAATCCTTCCCTCCCCAAGGGGTAGGTCATACTGGAAAGGGTTGAACAAACTAGGGCAGTTCCATGCCAAGGAGATCACACTGAGGAAGGATCATAATCACCAACTTCAGATACCTGAAGTGCTGTTATGTGAAGGAGGCCTTCGACTTGTTGAGGAGGCAGAATGCCAATGCCAACTAAAGTTCTGCTGAAGCTTAACCACAGAAGAACTTCTTAATTTCTTAACTTTTCTCTCTCTTTAGAGTTTTCTAAAGAAATCTGCCTTTCTTTAGAGTTTTTCCAAGCGTCTGAGGGCAATCCACCACCCTGGGGCACTAGTTAAAATGCGGATTGCTGGGCCCACCCATCTACCATCAGGCTAACTGAATACCTCTGGAGTTTTCAGACCCCCAGGTGGTTCTCCTGCCATCCCAAGCTTAAGGTCCTCTGCCACAGCACTCCTCCCCCAGGGCTCCTCAGTGTCCAGCAATACCTGAATGGGGAGGGAGTGTTTGGCTGAAAGCCCTTCTGTAAGGCCCAGAGCAGTTAAAAAATTGGTCCAAAGTGACTTAGCAGGTCTTGAAAAGTCAAAACCTGATTTCCCTAGCTCCTTTTATTATTGCCTCGTGTATTTTAAAGAACATCTCTCTGGATGAGGGTGGAATGGGGAATGGGAATTTAGCATGCACAAACAATGAATGCAGAAGTAGCTTGCACATGTGTGCAGTTTAAAATTCATGTACTCTGGATGGGGGTGGAGGTAGGTTTTGGAATGGAGATCTAGCATGCAAAAACAATGAATACAGAACTAGCTTGCACATATGTGCAGTTTAAAATTCATGCTTAAGGCCAGGAGCAGTGGCTTATGCCTATAATCCCAGCATTTTGGGAGGCCAAGGCGGGCAGATCACTTGAGGTCAGGAGTTCAAGACCAGCCTGGCCAAAATGGCGAAACCCTGTCTCTACTAAAAAATACAATAGCTGGGCATGGTAACACACACGTATAATCTCAGCTACTTGGGAGGCCAAGCCACGAGAATCGCTTGAACCTGGGAGGTGTAGGTTGCAAAGTGAGCCGAGATCACGCCGCTACACTCCAGCCTGGGGGACAGAGCTAGACTTTGTCTTAAAAGAAAAAAATTGTTCTTAAGCTCTAGAACAGACAAAGCTGAGCTAAAAATATCAGCAGGAGAGAACTTTCTGAAATGTTCTGTATCATGGTTGGGGTGTCAGTTTTATGAGTGCCTCCATTTGTCAAAGTATACACATAAGGTTTCTGCATTTCTGTGTGTGTAAATCCTACTATTAAAGAAGAATTGAGTGGGGAGGGGTGGAGGCATTGATGATAAAAGAGTGCTGATCAAGGTTGCAACTGGGTAATAGTTACATGGAAAGTGCACTGTATGATTCTGTATTCTGTTTACATATGTTTGAAAATTCCTATAATAAGGAAAAGTACAAAGACATCATGTATTTTGAGGACTAGTTGGCCTATTCTGCCTGCTGGGATAATCTAGCACTGAATAAGTGAATCATAAGTGATGCCCTTTACTGCCGCCCCTGTGGAACATGGGCCTCGTGTGTTAGCTTCAGCTACCTAGAGGATGTCTGCCAAGTTTTTCAGCTGTTTCCCTGCCTTTTCCAGGGGACCTTAGAAGTAAGTTTAGACTATTTCACTTTTATTTTTTTTGAGACAGGGTCTCACTCTGTTGCCCAGGCTGGAGTGCCGTGGCATAATCAGGGCTCACTGCAGCCTTGACCTCCCAGGCTCAGGTGATCGTCCCGCCTCTGCCTCCTGAGTAGCTGGGACTACAGGTATTCACCACCACATCTGGCTCGTTTCTTGTATTTTTTGTAGAGATGGGTTTCGCCATGTTGCCCAGGCTGGTCTCAAACTCCTAGGCTCAAGTGACCCACCTGTTTTGGCCTGTGAAAGTGTTTGGATTACAGGCCCATATCACATTTCATTATGGAAAATGTCAAGCATATATTACTATGGAGAAAAATCAAGATGGATAATAACCCCCCTCCCCATCACGTAGCTTCAGCAGTTACTAATTCATGACCGATGGTTTCATCTTTTAACTCTCACTCCCTCTGTCCGTCCTTCTATTCTTTTGAAACAAATCCCAGACATTTCTTATCAAGGAGAAAAGCCAAGCATTGTTCCTTTCTTACTCTTCCACTACCTCCATTGACTCAAAACCTTCTGTAAATATTTCAGTCTATATCCTCAAATCATAAGGACTCTTCTAAACATAACCACAATCCTATTAGCACACCTAAAAGAAATTCACAAGGATTCTTTTTTGTTTGGTTGGTTTTCCTTTTTGAGACAGAGTTTCACTCTTGTTGCCCAGGCTGGAGTGCAGTGGTGCCATCTTGGCTCACTACAACCTCCGCCTCCCAGGTTCAAGCAATTCTTTTGCTTCAGCCTCCCAAGTAGCTGGGATTACAGATGTGCGCCACCACACCCAGCTAATTTTTGTATTTTTAGTAGAGACCAGGTTTCACCATGTTGGCCAGGCTGATCTCAAACTCCTGACCTCAGGTGATCCACCCGCCTCGGCTTCCCAAAATGCTGGGATTACAGGTGTCACACACTGCGCCTGGCCAGGATTCTTTAACAGTCATCACATATCCAGTCACTGTTCAAATTTCCTGTTATCTCATGAATAATTTTTCATAGTTGGTTTGTTTGAATCACAATCTGACAAGATCCATATCTTGCATTGTATCCAGCTGTTTTTGCATGATAAAGTAATATTCAAGCAGACAGGAGCTTCAGTTGCATTTGTATGCAGTCAGCTCCTGCCAGCACCACCTTTGTAACCTGTGATGCGTGGTGGGGGGGGTAGGGATGTGGTAGCAGGAATCAGAATTCACCCTGGATGGCTCAAAGGAAGAGACTTAAATGAATGACTTCTTACAGCCATTGGTTAGTGCAGACAGGGACACTGGAGTACCCAGAGGCTCCCAGTAAAAAGGGATGGAAGGAGTTGCTAGAGCCCAGGATGAGGGGCTGTCATTGTGGATCATGGAGGAAGTGCCCTGACCTCCCTGTTGGCTACCCCTGTCTTCTGCTCTAGCCTTCCCCTGGTGAACCCAGCTGGACGCCAGCCAGCACAGGAGCCCTAGAGTTTTTTAGGGACACACGTGGACCTGGAGGGGCAAACAAGAACCAGTACTGTGGTTAAGAGCTGGGGGCAAACAAGAACCAGTACTGTGGTTAAGAGCTGGCTGTAAAATAAAAATGCCTGCCGCCAAATCCTGGTTCTGTCATTTACTAGCTGTGTGACTTAAGGCAAGCTGCTTAAGTCTCTGTGCCTCGGTTTCCTCCTCAGTAATAACAATACATACTTTACAGGGATGCTGAGCAACTTAAATGAGATAATGTACATAGGGCCTGGCTTACAGCCAGTGCTGAATCAACACAAGCTGGAATTATTACAAACTGCTATTAAACCACCCAGGCCAGGCAGGACACAGTCTCTCTTTATCTGGCTCCATGTTTCTCTCTAGCCCTGATGACTCCAGCTCGCCTCCAGCCTCACCACTCTCCCTCTGATGTCATCCTTCTCATAGACCACACTGTTCTTTGTCTTTGAAGGTTCTTCCAACCCTAGAGGTCAAAGCAGGTCTCAGTCCTTCGTCCTCCAGATGAATAAATGAAAGACCTAGCTAAAGCTGCTGAGGCTGTTCACAAAGGGTATTTTCAGGGGCAAATCATCTACCACATAACTCGGATCCCACTATAGCGTAAGCAGCACACTTGCCAGTTGACAGGGGCTTCAGAGACTGCAAGGAGAAGAGAAATGCCCAGCTTTGCTCCTTTCTTGCTCTTTCCACTGTGTTATTTGTTTTAGAAAACCTTTGCGCAAGATTCTTCTGCTCTGCTCCTTACATAGGTGGCAAAGGTGAATGGCTGGAGGGCAGGTATCAGGTTTACAGCTAGTAGGAAAGAAGAGACCCATACAATTTGTGATTTTAGATAGACTGGGATAAGTGCTGTAAGAAAAAAAACCTAGATGACGTGGGATTTTAGAGACAGGAGAACCCAGTTTGGGTTAAAGGGCCCAAACTGAGAAGGTTCTGGATCTTTGCAGAGCACAGAGGAGTCAGTTCCCAGCACAGAGGGATGTGGTGGGGCAGGCCTTTCTACCAGGTGCCAGTTCTGTACAAGTCAGTAGGTTTTTAGTTGTGATAGTTGTGACTAAGGGCCCCAGCTCACAAGTTTACGATAGCTTCCTGTGGCAGGTGTGAAAATGTACTTTTCTTTTTTTTTTTTTTTATGTCCCAGCCCCACAAGAGTAAAAGTCATCTGCACACAAATAAAAAGTAACTTAATGATGGGTTTAACTTGCCTATTATTTAAATTAAGAGCATGAACCATAAACCTCAAGTATATACAACAGTACTTGTAAAACATACTCTATATCTCAGCTCTATGTGATTGAGTTGAGAAGAAAAACAGAAAACAGAGCAGAAATAATAATTACTGGCTACCAGAGCTGGGCAGTTTCACTTTCTCTTGAAATCCGGATTGAGTTATTGGCAGTTAATCATTAATCGTAAATCTTCAGAATCAAAAAGCAGTAGAAAGGAGTAAATTATGTTTATATAGCAGCTTACATGTAGGAAGGGCTGTTTCTAACATGGATATCTGATTTTTTAATTTTTTAATTTTTAAAAAATTTTTTATTTCCAAACAGGTGATGTTGGGTTACATAAGTTCTTTAGGTGTGGTGATTTGTGAGATTTTGGTGCATCACCCAAGCGGTATACACTGAACCCAATTTATCCCTAACCCCCTCCCACCCTTCCCTCATCCCCCAAGTCCTTGAGGTCCACTATGTCATTCTTGTCATTCCTTTTTTTTTGAGATGGGATCTCATTCTGTCACCCAGGCTGGAGTGCAATAGTGTGATCTTAGCTCACTGCACCTCCACCTCCCAGGTTCAAGTGATTCTCCTGCCTCAGCCTCCCAAGTACCTGGAACTACACACTACCACACCTGGCTAATTTTTGTATTTTTAGTAGAGACAGGGTTTTAACAAGTTGCCCAGGCTGGTCTCAAACTCCTGACCTCAGGTGATCCACTGCCTCAGCCTCCTAAAGTGCTGGGATTACAGGCATGAGCCACCATGCCCGGCCATTCTTGTCATTCTTATGCCTTTGCATCTCCATAGCTTAGTTTCCACTTACAGGATAGTCTCTCTATATAATTGTTAACCAAGTAGTTAAAATCCACCTTGAAAGTCATTTCTTTTCAGTTTGTAACTAACTCTTCATTTATTTATTTATTTATTTATTTATTTAGAGACAAAGTATTGCTCTGTCTCCCAGGCTGGAGTCCAGTGGGGCGATCTCGGCTCATTGCAACCTTTGCCTCCTGGGTTCAAGTGACTCTTAGGCCTCAGCCCCCTGAGTAGCTGGGATTATAGGCGCCCACCACAACATCTGGCTAATTTTATGTATTTTTAGTAGAGATGGGGTTTCACCACGTTGGACAGGCTGGTCTCTAACTCCTGGCCTCAGGTGATCCACCCACCTTGCCTCCCAAAGTGCTGGGATTACAGGCGTGAGCCACGGCACCTGGCTCTTCTTGTCATTCTTATGCCTTTGCATCCCCATAGCTTAGCTTGCAATTATGAGTTGAGAACATATGATGTTTGGTTTTCTGTTCCTGAATTACTTCACTTAGAATAATAGTCTCTAGTTCCATCCAGGTTGCTGTGAATGCCACAAATTTGTTCTTTTTTATGGCTGAGTAGTAGTCCATCATATATAGAGAGACATATATGTATATTTATTTCACAATTTCTTTATCCACTCATTGATCAGTGGGCATTTGTGCTGGTTGGTTCCATATTTTTGCAAGTGTGAATTATGCTGCTATAAACATGCATGTGCAAGTATCTTTTTGGTATAATGACTTCTTTTCTTCTGGGTAGATACCCAGTAGTGGGATTGCTGGATCAAATGGTAGTTCTACTTCTGGTTCTTTAAGGAATCTCCACGCTGTTTTCCATAGTGGTTCATATTCCCACCAGCAGTGCAGAAGTGTTCCTGAAGGGGCTATTTTCAACTAATTCCTTAAAATGTAAATTAGATATTATTATCTTCTCATTTCACAGATGGGGAAATTGAGGGTCAAAGAGGTTTAGCAACTGGCCCAATGCTACCCAGCTATTGGGGTAGGATAGGTCTTTTTACTCAGCTGTTTTGAACTTGGGCCCTCCTAGCCACTAGGCTGTTGTGGGTTTTGCAGACTGCACATGATATTACACTTGATTCTAGCCAAAAGGCCAAGAAGCGATTACAAATTATATTACAAATTCCATAGGCCCTTTTCACCTTGTAAATATTACCATAGCGAATCCTTCACCCCTCTCCGCCTTCGATTTTCCCTCTCTCTTCCTCAAGGTAGAATAATTGCTAACTGTTACAAGTTGTGTTCTCTGGGAAGCAGACTCTGAGACTGCCTTTAGTGTGCAGGACATTTATTGGGGGGGGCCCTTGGAATCAGTAACTGGAGACAAGCAGGATTAGACAGAAGCAGAAGTTGAACTGTGATGCAGGCTGGCAGTACCCAGCACACTGGGGCTGACATGGATGCATCAGACTTGTCCCACATTGGGCCAAGATGGCCTTGTCTCTCTACTCTCACCTGACAGGTCTTGGGATGTGGGCACACTGGGATGGGTGTGACCTTAGGTGAGGCAGCTCTCAGCTGCTGGAGGCTGGCCACCCACAGGTATAGCCATAAGTCCTCCTTTGAAGGGGATCTGGCTGCACATCTCCACATGCATCCCACTCTCCCTGGGGGAACTTCTCATTTATCACTTATGATGCTTGCTGTGTTTATTATAGTAGCTTTATAATAGGCTCCCAAGAAAGAAAAGTTGAATGAATGCAAGAAGGACCATCTAAGAAGACACTTATTCAGTACCTAAGGCTGTGCAGGATAAAGCATTTCTCTTCCCTCAGTCTGTGGAATTCAGCCTGCCATCCACATTCTTGAGAGTGGCTGGGTGCAGTGGCTCACACCTGTAATCCCAGCCCTTCGGGAGGCCAGGTAGCAGGATTGCTTGAGCCCAGGAATTTTAAGACCAGCCTGGGCAACATGGCAAGATCCCATATCTACCAAAAAAAAAAAAAAAAAAAAAGCTTGAGAGCTGTGCAATCTCTTCTTCCCCTGTGGCCTCAGGTGGGTCACCATATGGGATAGTTGTGTTTTATACTTGTTGCCCAGCCTAATTGTTAATAGCACCCTCATACCCTCTCAGAAGTGGACAGGTTTGGTGATGAATTATACAGTCACTTATTCATAGACCTTTGCAGTGTCAGAGCTGGAAAGGGCCCTCTCAGGAAACCGGGTTTTTAACACTGAAGTGACATGGCCACCACCTCTTGCTGTCTTCCTTTCCTGCCTCTCTACCCGGCTACAGAAGAAACACCCACTGTAGCCACTGCCTTCCTCCCTTGGCTCTTTCAGTTGCTCATCTTTAAGAGCAGGCAGGCATTCTCTAACATTCTGAATCTGTCCCCACCTCAGTCCAGAGTTGTGCCCCTCTCCTAGCTTCATATTCACCACTCGTTTCCTATGTGCACTGATACCTGCAAGATTGTCCTGCTAATGAGATGTTTCTCACCTTTTAATTAGCAAATATTAAGAAACAAACCCAGGGTAGGCGGGGTGTGAGGAAGTGGGTACGCTCACATACCAGATGGCAGTGTAGGTTGGAACAGCCTTTTTGGATGTCTGTTGGTATATCCCACGAAAGAAGTTTAAAAAGTTGTCAGAATAGTTTCTTCAGAAAAACAAAAAACTTCTGGCACAGACAGAATTCAAGGGAATTTCTTTCAAATATTCAAAGTATAAGGAATTCCAATGTTAAATAAAGCGTCCTAATTCTTTTTTCAAAACCAGGTTGACAGTGATACCAAGGCCTAAAAAAGCACATCAGAGAAAAAACCATGAGTCACTCTTGGCCTGCGTGACTCCATCCTTTTGGAAGGCTGAGTGGGGAGGATCGCTTGAGCCTAGAAGTTTTGAGGACCAGCCTGGGCAAAACAGCAAGACCCTTATCTCTATAAAGTAAACATTAGCCAGGCATGATGGCATGCTTCTGTAGTCCCAGCTACTGGGGAAGCTGAGAGGTGAGAGGATCACTTGAGCCCAAGAGTTTGAGGCTGCAGTAAGCCATGATCACCAGTTTTCATCTATCAGATTGGCACTTTTATCTATTGTTGGTAGGAATTTTAACTGGCACAAACTTGTTTAAGTGCTTTTCAGTAGAATCCATCAAATGAAAAATATACATGTCCATTGACCCAGCATAAATTCTAGGAATGTATCCTACTTGCACACATGTACAAAGAGGCATGGGTGAGGAGATTTTAATATCTGTTATAAGATTAGAAACAACTAAATATCTACTGTTAAGAGGCCAGGTAGGGCCAGGCGCAGTGGCTCACGCCTGTAATCCCAGCACTTTGGGAGGCCATGGTGGATGGATCATGATGTCAGGGTTTGAGACCAGCCTGGCCAACATGGCGAAACCCCATCTCTACTAAAAATACAAAAAATTAGCCAGGCATGGTGGCATGAGCCTGTAATCCCAGCTGTTTGGGAGGCTGAGGCAGGAGAATTGCTTGAACCTGGGAGGCAGAGGTTGCAGTGAGCTGAGATTGTGCCACTGCACTCTAGCCTGGGTGAGAGAGGTAGACCCCATCTTAAAAAACAAAAACAGAGGCCAGGTAGGCTGGGTGCGGTGGGTTCATGCCTGTAATCCCAGCACTTGGGAGGCTGGTGGGTGGATCACCTGAAGTCAGGAGTTTGAGACTGGCCTGGTCAACATGGAGAAACCTCATCTAAAATTACAAAATATAAAATACAAAAATACTAAAAATACAAAAACTATCTTGGCATGGTGGCAGATACCTGTAATCCCAGCTACTTGGGAGGCTGAGGCAGGAGAATCACTGGAACACAGCAGATGGAGGTTGCAGTGAGCCAAGAATGCGCTATTGTACTCCAGCCTGTGTGACAAGAGCAAAACTCTGTCTCAAAAGAAAAAAAAAAGCCAGTTAAATAAACTATGGTAAGAGGCAAATGAGTACTGTTTGGATATTATCTATGCCTTGAATTCCTTTGTCTCCTTTTTTCACATAGCTAGCTCTCTTTCACTTACCGTAACTTGGAGTTTTTCATTAGTTCACTTGTATTTTTGGTTCCCTCTCTCTTTAGAATGTGAGATCTGGCCAGGAGTGATGGCCCACAGCTATAATCCCAGTGCTTTGGGAGGCCAAGGTGGAAAGAATTGTTTGAGGCCAGGAGTTCAAGACTAGCCTGGGCAACATAGCAAGACCCCATCTCTACACAAAAATAAAAATAGAATGTAAGATGTGAAGGGGGCAGGGTCTGATTGTATTTTTCACTATCATATTCCCAACACTAATGTTGTATTTGATACTCAATTTAAAATGACTGACTGTATCTTAAATACAAGTCATCCTTATTGGTGAAGCATTCTCATTAAATTCATCAGCAAAAATATCAGGTATCACCATTATTTAGCATCAGTTGGGAAGCATAGCCAAGGAAATTAGACAAGAAAATGAAATAAGAAATGTAAATATTAGAAGTAAGAGTTGCCAGGCTCAGTGGCACGTGCCTGTAGTCCCAGCTACTCAGGAGGCTGAGATAGGAGGATCTCTTGAGCCCAGGAGTTCTGGGCTGTAGTGCGCTATGCCAGTCGGGTGTCCACACTAAGTCTGGCATCAGTATAGTGACCTCCCAGGAGTGAGGGACCATCAAGTTGCCTAAGGAGGGGTGAACCGGCCCAGGTCAGAAACCAAGCAGGTCAAAAGTCCTGTGCTGATCAGTAGGGGATCACACCTGTGAATAGCCACTGCACTCCAGCCTGGGCAACATAGATCCTGTCTCTAAAAAAACAAAAGAAAAAAAGTTGAAAATAATTATTAAAATTTGTCTATACACTTGGGGGCAAAATACAGAGAAACAGAAAATTTAATGGGAGAATTGTTCTGGGATAACCTTACTTTGCTGTTGCCTTGGCCAAAGTGATTTGCTATATAGGAATTTTTAGGTGAACCTTAGCTAAATATAATTTCAGACTTTTAAAAAGTGACAAATATATATATCCTTTACCCAGACTTACCTATTTATGTCTTGCCTCATTTAGCTATGTTAATAACTATGTCTATCTGTATACATATGTCATTCTTTTTGTTTTGAAACATTTACAAGTGGATTGAAGCCATCACATCCCTCAACACCCAGATACTTATTAGCGTATATTTCTTAAGAACATCAATATTCTTTTCTATATCCTGTTATCAAATCAGGACATTTAATATGAATGTAAGGCTACTATCTAATCTATAGTCCATTTTCAGGATTTCTCAGTATGTATTTAGTTGCCAGGTCTCTTTAGTCACCTATAATGTGGAAACGGTCCTCACTCTTGGTGTTTCTTCACCTCTAGATTGTTGAAGGGCATCAACCAGTTAGTTTGTAAAAATGACCCTCAGTTTTGATTTATCTGATGTTTCCTCAATGATTAGATTGAGATTGTGAATTTTTGGTGAGAAAACCACAGAAATGGTATTGTGTCCTCCATATCAGTAGACCACAATGTTGGTTTAACTCCGTATTTTGATGATACAGTTGACCATTTGGTTAAGATGGTGTCTGCCAGATTTCTCATGTAGTGTTATTACTTTTCTCTTTGTAATTAACAAGTAATCTGCAGAGAGATACTTTGAGATTACTTAAATATCGGATATCTCCTGAAATTTTCACTCCATAAATTAAGCATCCATTGACGGTTTTCTAATTCATCATTCTCCTTTTATGTTTATTGTTTGTATTCTATGAGAAAGATTTCCAGCCAGGCACAGTGGCTCATGCCTGTAATCCCAGCACTTTGAGAGGCTGGGGCAGGCAGATCATGAGATCAGGATATGGAGACCATCCTGGCCATGGTGAAACCACTTCTCTATTAAAATACAAAAAAAAAATTAGCCTGGTGTGGTGGCGCATGCCTGTAGTCCCAGCTACTCAGGAGACTGAGGCAGGGGAATCACTTGAATCCGGGAGACAGAGGTTGCAGTGAGCCGAGATCGTGCCACTGCGCTCCAGCCTGGTGAAAGAGCAAGACTCCATCTAAAAAAAAAAAAAAAATTTCCTTTTTCCTTCATTTATTTGACTGTTTATATTTGAGTGTACTCTTTCTTTTATTCAACTCATTTTATTCAATGAGTTATGATCCATTATTATATAATAGGATTTTGAACCTAACTTTGGCTTCTTGCAGTGTGAATTTTAGTCATATAGAATTTCTCTCTCCTTTTAGTCCTTATCTTCCTGAGTTTTCAGGCAAGTCATCTTATATACTTTTGTTACCAATTCATTACACTCTAAAAGTTCCCCCCACAAAGAAAGCTTTCCCAGACGAAAGTCTGCTTGATCGATTACTTTATTGGCTTGACAACCACTTGCTTCCCTGTGTTATTGTTTTTGTAATATAGGTAACATTCTTGTGTTTGCATGTTTGTGTCCATGTGTGTTGTATTAATGCACATATTACAGATTAAGCGACTTTGTTTCATGGTTCTAAAATAGATCATTTGATTTAGAGATTAGAAGTTTCTCTGTCTACCAACAGCAAATTTTTAAACAAAGTTAGGTGCCTCAGGTATCCGAAATTTTGAATTTGATAATCTTTAGGTTCAACAACAAAAAACCTTACCTTAGCAAAAGATGAGAGGTACAAAAGTGATCAGTTACCTTTTCTTCCTTCCCCGGATTTAGATAGTATTGTAGTTGCAGGAAAGAACAATGCATCAGAAGTAAGATCTCTATCAAAGTCTGAGGATATTGTGTCTAAGAGTTCAGCTATTCAACCAATATGTAGTAAGGGTCTGTTATGTGCTGGGTGCTGGGTTAGGAAGTGGCCATATAGCAGGAACCAAGCAGACAGAGTCCTTGCCTTCAAAAAACTAGCATTCTATGGCCGGGCGCGGTGGCTCACGCCTGTAATCCCAGCACTTTGGGAGGCCGAGGCGGGTGAATCATGAGGTCAAGAGATCGAGACCATCCTGGTCAACATGGTGAAACCCCGTCTCTACTAAAAATACAAAAATTAGCTGGGCATGGTGGCACATGCCTGTAGTCCCAGCTACTCGGGAGGCTGAGGCAGGAGAATTGCTTGAACCCGGGAGGCGGAGGTTGCGGTGAGCCGAGATCGCGCCAATGCACTCCAGCCTGGGTAACAAGAGCGAAACTCCGTCTCAAAAAAAAAAAAAAAAAAAAAAAAACTAGCATTCTAGTAGAACAAACAGCAAACAAACATGGTAATATATCAGCTGGTGCTACATGCTATGGAGAAAAAATAAAGCAAGATAAGGGAAATATGTCAACTGATCACAGGGAATAAAAGAGAAACAGTTATTGATGTACTTTCTGATACTAGAGTGATTAAGAAAGTGAGATGGTAAATATTTGAAGAGACCTGGGGGCAGGAGGATAAGAGGGTTGAGAGAGTTTACAGGCAGAAAGGGCCGCAAATACAAGAGCTGTGAAGTGGGAGAGTGCTTAGCAGACCTGAGGACTGAGCCTTGGGACATTGCTGTGCTTAGATATCAAAGGGATGAACAATCAGCAAAGCAGAAGTTCTTGGTGAGGGAGGAGAATAGAGAGGTACTTGGATGCCAGGTGAAGAAGCTGTTTCCAGGAGGAGGTGGTAACTAAGTCAAAGTTTGCTGATGGGTAAAGAGAAAACATACTGAGTGCAGATAACCCTTTGGAAGTTTTTGCTTTAAAGGGGAGCAGAAAAATGGGATGGGATCTGAAGACTAGTGTGGGACCAAGGGAGGTGTTTTTGAAGGTGTGGGGTATTCGTGTATGATAGTAGGCTGATGGGAATTTTCCAGTAGATGAGAAACAACTGTTGATGCAGAAGAGAGGGGAGAGTAGCAGGAGCAGTATCTTAAACACATGAGCAGGGTTATAACGGAATGTACAAAGGGAGAGACTGATTGAGCTCTAAGACCAAACATCATCTACGTGTCTAGAGGGAAGGCACAGTGTAAGAGTTAGGCACAATCAGACAGAGAAGCCAGTAATGCAAGACGGCCAGCAGAACATCAGCCTCCTTTTTTCCTTATCTTGCCTTGATTTTTCTCCTTTCTTCTCGAATCTGTAAATTTCCATTTCTTTGACCTTCATTTAAAAAAAAATTTTTTTTTCCTGTGGTTTGGTGGGAAAGGGGTGTGCCAGTGTGTCTTGTTCCTGGAAGAAACAAATTGTGAAAAAGTTTGAGAAGCTTTGATGTTAGAGGGAAAAACATATCCAGAGATTTTAATATCATAGTTGAAAATATCTAAATATGTAGTACACACTAAATGGCAACCACATTTGAATGTTTAGAAGAATTCTCTAGCCTTTTAATTATTTAGGACTCCTTATTTATAAAGTAAATTAAAAGGTAGAAAGATTTATCTGGGTAAATAAGTATAGATCTGTGATGTTTTATATTTATCATTTTCCTGATTATTAAAGGAATATGTTTGTTGTAAAATATTCAAACAGTTATAGATATGTATAAAGTGAAGTAATAAACTCTTTCCCACTCTGTTCGCAACCTTCCAGAGAGAACCACAATAGTTTGTAATAATACTTTCCATATTTATCAGTGTTTGCTTCTAACTTAGCTGTTTGATTTTCAACAGAAAACTAAGTAAAAACTAAGTAAAAACATTAATTTCCAAATCTAACTCATGAGTATTTTAAATTCAGGGGCCTTATATAAGTGTATGTTAATTTAAACTGCACAGATTAGAACAGCCTGTCTCAGGACAGGATATAAAACTGACCTTTGTTTCTGAATTAAATGTTTCTTTGACACTGAAATAATGAAATGCCAGTCTTAGCTTTTGACTTGTGGGTTTTCATGGTCACTGAACAATAAGCACAATGCAGTTCTAAAGATGTTTGCTCATTTCATGAAATAAGGATTTCTACTAAGCACATTATTTGGTACTTTCATAGGAGAACAAGGTACTAAGAGAAAAGCATGAAGGTGTGGATCATAGTTCCCAGCATGAGGAAAATGAAGAAAGGGCGTCAGCCCAGAAAGAGAACTCATTTCAGCAGAATAATGAAAACAAAATAGCAGAGAAACCCGACTGGGAGGCAGAAAAGAGCACTGAATCTAGAAATGAGGTAACCTGTCAGAATATTCAAGCCTTGCCATTTTGGTTTTAATGTAGATTTTGTGGCATTGACAGTTTGTGTAAAGAACGAACATGTAAGTATGCCATACTATTATCAAATCTCATATATGAAAATACCTGTCTTTAAGTTATGGGAGTAATAATTTGATTTATAAACAAATTAGCCCATACAATTATTTTCTGTGGTTAAACTCAAGATTTTGTGTGTATGGCCAGGCACGGTGGCTCACACCTATAATCCCAGCACTTTGGGAGGCTGAGGCAGGCAGATCACCTGAGGTCAGGAGTTCAAAATCAGCCTGACCAACATGGAGAAACCCTGTCTATACTAAAAATACACAAAATTAGCCGGGTGTGGTGCTGCATGCCTATAATCCCAGCTACTTGGGAGGCTGAGGCAGGTGAATCACTTGAACCCAGGAGGCAGAGGTTGTGGTGAGCCGAGATCGCGCCATTGCACCCTAGCCTGGGCGAAAGCGAAACTGTTTCAAAAGATTTTGTGTGTATATGCACACACCCCGCTCCAGGACCTTGCTAGCAGGTTTTGCTAAGGCAAGAGATGAAGAAATGGTGAACCTAGGAGTCCTCAACCAGCCACATGAACAAGCAGCCAGGCTGGCCTAGTCCAGGAGAGCAAGCCGAGGGCCAACCCTACAGCCAGTCATCCGTGATATCAGCTAAGGCTTGGGCTGAAATCTTCGTTCAGTCTCCTGGCAGCCTGGCTGAACCATTGGGATCCATGGCTCCTCATTGTCTGAACTTTTTTTTTTTTTTTTTTTTGAGATGGAGTTTTGCTCTTTTTGCCCAGACTGGAGTGCAATGGTGCGGTCTTGGCTCACAACCTCCGCCTCCCGGGTTCAACGGATTCTACTGCCTCAGCCTCCCAAGTTAGCTGAGATTACAGGCATGTGCCACCACACCTGGCTAATTTTATATTTTTAGTAGAGATGGGGTTTCCCCATGTTGGTCATGCTGGTCTTCAACTTCCAACCTCAGGTGTTGCGCCCGCCTTGGCCTGCCGAAGTGCTGGGATTACAGGCCACCACGCCTGGCTAACCTTACTCTTCAGCTGTGAGAAGAGGTATAGAAAGATGAACTCCAGGAGCCAGGCTGAAGGGATTGATTGTTCCTACAATCTATGCTTCCCCCTCCTTTCATTTGGGCTGTATTCTGGTTTTTCAGCCCTGCTGAGGTCCTGCCCACAAGCATGGCAAACAGGTGCTCCAGAAATATTTAATAACCTCATGGCACTTCCACCTGGAAGGCACACCCTTGCAGGTCTTGCCCTGATGTTTCTCTTAGTCATCACCTGCTTTAGTGTGTCCCCTTCCCAGAAGGTGGAGTTTAGGGCTGTGTTTTGAATACCTTGGAGGATGGAGAGTAGCATGCCCTGACCCTCTTCAGACAGCTGTCACCATAGTATCCCCAATCATGTAATATTACAAACATTACTTATTTGGCATGAAATCGGAAAACAGATTCGTTCTCTTTGCCTATCTACCACTCCCTTGCCCCTCCAGTTTCCACCTAGAACCCCTTGGTGAAATCTAGGGCAGGTGTCATAAATTCTAGATACTCACAAAAATCCCTCTGGCTATCCCGGTGCAGCAATTGATAAGAATATCCTAATGTGGCCATGTGCAGCTGCTCATGCCTGTAATCACAGCACTTTGGGAGGGCAAAGCCGGCAGATCACTTGAGCCCAGGAGTTGGAGACAAGCCTGGGCAACATGGTAAAAACCAGCTCCACAAAAATTAGCTGGGTGTGGTGATGTGTTCCTATAGTCCTAACTACCTGGGAGGCTGAGATGGGAGGATCACCTAAGCCTGGGATGTCAAGGCTGCAGTGAGCTGTGATTACACTAGTGCACTCCAACCTGGGCAACAGAGTGAGACCCTGTCTCAAAAAAAAAAAAACATATATATATATATATACACACACACACACATATATATATATATATGTATATATATATGTATATATGTATATATGTGTATACATGTGTATGTGTATATATGTATATATATGTGTATATATGTGTATATATATATGTATATATATATGTGTATATATGTGTATATATATATAACCCAGTATAGTTCTCAAGAACACAACCAAAAATTAGCTAGGCATAGTGGTGTGTGCCTGTGGTACCAGCTACTTGCAGGCTGAGGTGGGAGGATCACTTGAGCCAGGAAGGTGAGGCTGCAGTGAGCTGCACTGCACTTCAGACTGGATGACAGAGCAAGACCCTGTCTCAAAAAAGAAAAATCCAAAACAAAAGGCACGGAGCTAAAATTCAGCTGCTTCCCTCAGTTTTATGTGGCCTCCTGCCCTGAACTGTCTGGGGTTGACGGTATGTAGGAAATTGTTTCTCTCAACCATGTGATACATTTAGATATTATACAACTCTTTTGTCCCATGGGCACTTTCTCTTTGGAGACTCCTGGCCCCAGAGCTGGGAGTCTTTCCCTTGACAGGGGCAAATGTATCTCCACTGCAGCTGGTCCTTTAGGACTCTACCTGAATGTTCAGTGGAATACATACATCTCACCTCTCCAGGTGGCTCTCTGAACCACTTGCTGGCCTCTCACACCTGAAAACATGCCCTTAACTCTTTTTCAGTTCCCTAACTACAGCTCTTGAATGGTTCCACCTTTTTAAAACGACAAAGCCATGAGTCAGCATATGCAAAAGTCAGGATTCCTAGTCCTCTGAAAAAGACTCTAAAATCAGTGTTTAAATTGTTCATAAAGGAACAGTCTATAAAGCAAGAACAGACTATCAAAGGAAGAGTAGATCTAGAAAAGAACACAAATGAAATTTCTAGATATGAAAAAATTTAGTCATTTTCATTGAAAATTCTGTGGAAGTGGTATGAACAGCTAAAGAAAAGGACAGCTAAAGGGCAGGTTAGAACAACCTAAGAAAATTATCTAGAATGTACCACAGAGAAGATGCAAAATATGAAAGCAAAATTGAGACAATGATAGAGAAAAATCTAAGTTACTTCTAATAGGAGCACCAGAAGCAGCAGCTATAAAATATGAAAGAGAAGCAATAGTTTATGGCAAAATATTTCCAGAAAAGTTCTCAAAGGACTACACAGAGCTCCAAACAAATTAAGTCCCAGACATACCACATTGAAACAGAACATAGGCCGGGCGCAGTGGCTCAAGCCTGTAATCCCAGCACTTTGGGAGGCCGAGGCGGGTG